>JAPWTK010001161.1:0-80031 GCA_029963805.1 Aromia moschata
TTGGAATCGCAATTGGCCATCGTCGGTACAACATTATTTTGGAGCAGCGCTAAATAAGTTTCTCCATTCACATTGCCGTCAATGAAGAAGGGACCAACAATATTTTCTCCAATTATTCCTGCCCAAACATTAACTTTCTCAGGGTTTTGAGTGTGTAGTTCCCTCATCCAGTGAGGATTTTCTCTCGACAATTTCTGGTTGTCATCTATCATTTGCATCATTTGTTCACAAAAGAGAATTCGTCTATCAAAATCGTCTTCCGCGAGCTCTTTAGTTGGTACCAGTTTATATGCGAGAATCGAGGAATGGGTATTATTTAATGCTGAAGCTGTTTGACGACTCGACGTATGTGGATTTTCTTCAAGCATAAGCATTACATCCAATTTCTGATCATCACTGAGTTTATTGGGAGGATTCTTTAGCTGCCGTACATGTTCACGTTCCCGAAACCAACCCAACTTCTTAAATTTCAGGTTTGTTTTTTTGCTGCTTGCTCGTTTTCGTCGTTCGATTGTCAAGCAAAAAATTGTACGTACCTATTTGTTAGTGTTTTTATCTTATAGTAGGGAATGACAGCAATTACAGACATTTCTTTTTTGTTATTATTAACATTTCAGAACCTAAAATTGACAAAGAGTGTTACTTATAAAAGTTTTATTTTAATGTAACGAATTTCCTACGCTGGAGAAACTTATCTCTTTTTCTTTTTAATTTCTGCAATAAAATTTAAAACCATAGCAGTTTTGAATAGAGAATGAAAAGACCTTTCAAATGAAGTATCACAAGAACCTACTTCCAATTTGAAAATTTATGGGTTGTAGCTGTCACCTGAAAGGGGTTGAATTTAGGGATGACATTTTTTACGTCGCAAGATGTCATTCTAGAATTAGAAATTGACGTGTCTCAGTATTTAAAAAAAAATGCATAATAATGGAGCTACTGAATTTGTTCCATTTGGCTGTTCCACACTGTTCATCGATGATTGCAAGAACTATATAAAATATGTGATATATTACGTGACTATAGTAATATTCTCGTAATGTTCGTGCCTTTATTGCAAAAATCCACACACAATCAGATAATATGTGAATACACTACATGAACTCTGAAATAAATACATACACAGTGCAAAATACGTATGTACACTTACAATTATTTTAGTTAGTCACTCACGACACATACAATTATATTAAACTTGTCGTTCTACCGCCCATTCGCTCGCATAGAGCTATATGGATATATTGTGTCTAATGTATGTATATTGTGTCTAATCATTCTTGAACCCACACCGGAGTGGCGTACTAGAGTCTCAGTGCAGGTTACTAGGCACGGTCACTGGCGTAAGTATGCACGGACAAGAAATAAATAATTTATAAGGCACTAAAAAAATACGGTTTATACTTTAATAAGGTAATGGAGGTACCGGATAATTATCATGGAGTTGTATAGTGCCGACCCTGCGTTGTAGGACACTTTCAGGACAATACTCACTACATATTAAGTTGTCGATAAAGTAATGTCGTTTGTGAGGGTTTTGTGATTTCTTACTAATAGTCATCGATATAATGTATTTATGGAAGGAGAATGATTCCCCACCCGTCGTCATTCGTCATCTACAACAGATTCGGATTTCGATTTCAGGTATCATCATTGTGGTATTTTTGATGGGGAATGACAATGAACGGGCGGATTATTGCCTGGCCCAAGTGATCGGGTTCTACGTCAATATATGATTATATGAGTTTTTCGGCCTCTTTCTTTCGGAATGCGCGCCTTGATACACGCGCAATATCCATGCGAGTTTAAATTAACCCTGATATGCCTGAATTTTTTTTTTTTTTCAAAATTTACATAAAAACTAAGTAATATGTTTAATTTTAGGCTCTATGTTACGAAAAAAATCTAAAAAAAAATCATGCACATTGGTTTTTTAGAAAAAAGTCCCATTCTTTTAAATGGACACTAGGCATACAGATCATTATAAAAATGTTTTGAAAAAAAATCATATATTTAAAATAAATCATATTTTAAAATAAAGCATATTATAAAAAACTGTAAAAAATATATCTACATTGGGGTAGGTATTTCAGTTATTATCAAATCAAGTCAACCTTGCTATTTGCCTCATGGTACGGTTCGATCCAAAGGGCATATCCAGTGCTGGTCGCACCCATCCTAATTTTGTAACCATATCTTATTGGATTTCCCCCTAATAAACTGTTTACATCCATGTTTTCCAAAATATGGAATCATGGATTCGTCAACACTATGTTGCTCCCAATAAGGAACATATTCTTGAAATATCTTATTCAGCTTGTCAAATAATGGGCGAACTTTAGTAAATTTATCGGATGGGTCTATTGGTCATTGTCACAGCAAAGATTTTGCATAATGAACTCAAACCTATCTCTTGATAGAGCATCAGCTACTAAAATATTCTGCGTGTATTTTCGTTGTTCCCAGAACATTCGGCTTCTTGGCACAGGCAGATATCCACTTAACAGGAGTATGCCAATAAATGCGTACATTTCCTCATGTGTTATATTTTCCGTTCGATTTTTGTTTATCGCATACTTGTTGGACCAAAAAATAAACATATATATTAGGGAGGGCCGGGGCAAAAAAAAATGTTGAAACCCATCTACCCTTGGCCAAATTAAAAAAATTCCCACCCTCCCAAGAGAATTGGTTTTAGCACGCCCCATAGTTTAATTAAGGAAACATATATGAAAAAACCGCCCAAGCTGGGTTTGGGGCTAAGTCGATGTTTACCCTGAGATTTTTCTTCAAGAAATTAACTCATGTTGACATTGGCAGTTATGAACTAAAAGTCAACTATACGAAAAGGGGGTCGCCCTTCCCCCCCTTTCCCCCCCCCTTTATTAAAAAAAACCCAAAAAAAACCCTTTTTCCGGGGGGAGTTGACTTTCAACTTTATACATTGTTGGCCACTTATCTGGCAAAGATAAATCTGTTTCTGACCATTTGTAGATTTACTTTACCACTTAGAAAACACTCAAAGGAATGTCATCTTCTTCATTCCAATGGTCTGCCGATACAATTTTTCTGGAAGCATTCAAATTAAGTCCAACCGCAGTGGCGTTACCTGCATCTTCATCAACATCTGTATCTTTGGTCATAACCTCTGCTGGTGCCAAGAGCTGAGAACCGGGCAAGTTGTTTATGTTTAAGTTCTCCTCATCTCCAGAATCTTCGTCTGTTAAATCTTCAACTGAATTTATGGGAGGCAAAAAAGCAATATTTATTTCCGGAGGAAATAAGTAGTCATCTTCTTCCAAACTTCGTAAAGATCATTTAGCGTGAGACCCCTGAAATAAAAATACCTCTAATGCCTACTGTCCTTTTAAAAGAACGGTAAAAAAACATTGGACCGAAACAACAAGTTTTTAACATCGTAATCTTTTATCAAATTAAATTAAAACTGTGAACTTTCTACCTAATAAAAACACCTATAACAATTCAATTTAGCAGGTATTACTTACCCCACTGGTCTCAAGTCAATAGACTGCGACATTTTTTACAAACCACAATCTTTAAATGAAAATATTTTACCTAAACAGTCAAAATAAATGCACTCGCTCTTAAAACACTTGCCTTGGAATATTCTGAAATGAGACTGGCAAGGTCATTTGTGATTGCGTTTAAAAACACGCCTGTAAAATGTCCTTTCAAAAGGACAATAGGCATATCTGGGTTAAAGTAAAAAAAAGAAAGAGAAAAAAACAATATATATAATCGAGCAAATTGCACAAATGTATGGGCAGGGACAGAACGTTTAGCGTTAGCGCTTTATCTGGTGATAAACCAAAAAAAAAAATGAAAGCTGTTCGAGAATTTTTACAAAAATGTTGTAATCATCGTATTTATTCCACCTTCATTTGTATACTATATTTTTTAATAGATATGTAACAGCTAAAAATATAATGCTGATGCTGATATAGTACACATACTCCAAATTCAGTACACAAGTGGAAGTGTATATAGCAGGCGATGTAATCATGAAACGATCCCGCGAGATTAGCTTCACTAGCTACAACTAATGGCTTGTGAAGAGCGAACACTAACGAGGTGCAGAATGACAACTTAATTAATCACAACGCTATTAGTTCAAGAACTCATCGTAGAGAAGCTCCGAAAGTGGATGGCATTTGTCAGGATTTAAGAGTTTGTTTTAGAATCGTGAATTTCTACTTACCATGAGATGAAAAATAGAACGCCATTTGATAATGGCAAGAGAATATAATAAAACAGAATGCCAAGTTTTATAATAATAATAATAATAATAATTTATTAAGTGCGCCACATTGAGTATTGTGAAGGAAGCACCGCATAACAATCCAGAGGTATTTGCCGACATCCATCAACTACCACCGGAAGAGCAATACCGTTACTTGGGAGTGTCTCAAGATGGCAGGATCAACCACACACAACTGAAGAAATAATTCCAAGAGAAATACAAGAGCCTCGTGACAAAGTTGCTGAATACGCTTTTATATGGAGGCAATCTTATCAAAGCCATCAACTCGTGGTCTATCCCAGTGCTGACATACTCTTTCGGAATCGTCAAGTGGTCCGTTACTAATGAGCTCGACCGAATTACCAGGCTAACTAAGTTCAGGCACTTACACACTAACTCTTCCAAAATCAGACTCTACATGCCTTGAAGACGAGGTGGCAGAGGTCTATTGAACATAAAAAATCAGTGCCTTAATCAAGAAGCTTCCTTAAGAAGAAAACTGCTAACGAACAGGGAGCCGCTAATAACAGCAGTAGCAAGAGAGGACGCTGGTTACACGCCTTTGAGTATAGGATGCGAACTTATCCCAGTCGACGTCCCAACAGAAGAGGAGCTCCGGACCCAGTGGATGGAACATGCTTTGCAGGGCCGTTTTCCGAAAATGATACAGCCAGACCACATCCACAAAGAAAATTCATTAAAATGGCTTACCGACGGCTATATGTACCCCGAGACCGAAGGCTTCTTGACTGCCATTCAGAACAGGGTTATAAAAACAAGAAATTACCAGAAGAATATCCTGAGAGCCGACATCGAAGACATATGTAGAAAATGTGGATCTCCAGGCGAAACTATAGAACACATAATAGGAGGGTGTCCCGCGCTAGCAGAGTCAGCATATCTCGACAGGCACAATCAACTTGCGAATATGGTCCACCAACAACTAACACTCAAGTATGGCCTGTTAGCGACGGCTCCGCCATACTACAAATATACACCGGAAGCTGTACTAGAATCGGAAGTTGCAGTGATGTACTGGGATAGGCTAATCATCACCGACCGAACAGTGGACTTCAATCGACCAAATATTGTGCTGATCAACAAGGAACAACGAAGAGGGATCATCATAGACATCGCAGTACCACTTACCCACAACATTCAGAACACTGAAAGGGAGAAGATCGCGAAATACGAAAATCTATCAATCGAGCTGAAGCGCCTATGGAAATTGGAGAAGGTGGAGATATATGCCCTAGTGATATCGGCAGAGGGAATTATGACGACAAGATTCAACAAGAACATCGCGGCATTAGGACTGTCTTATAATATAATTAGAAATGGCCAGAAGGCAGTTGTATTACAAACATGTCATATTGTTAGAAAGGTTTTTGGGACGGACAGGATGAATTTCCTCCCCTCGCCTGAGCCTAATTTCTGCTGGAGGCGAGGATGAGATATCAAGCCATCACTGTCTGCAGTAGGAATATGTGAATGTTTCCCAGCGTTTACGCTGAGAAGTGTGACTATAAAGTCGGCGAAATAATAATTTCAATTAAAGCTGCTGCAAATTGTTTTCTTAATCATTACTACAATTTTATTTCCTTGCTACATTTTTTTGTGATACTTTTCGGTGTTCCCAGCGCCTCAGTATGGTGCGAATTGGCAGGAATAATAGTAATAACGGTAACAAATATACATCAAATAGCTAAGTGAGGATTATCACAGGGTCGTATTACCTTATACAATTACTACGTATAATAAATAGACATCTTTGACATGAGTAGATTATTGAGAGCGAGTCTTCCGGTTGGACCTGGAGCGGTCGGAGTCTCATCCTCGAACAGTCGATGTAGCACCTCAGGGGTTAGGACAAGATAGCCTGGGTCACGGATGGTTCCCACGCCTGATTGTAGTGCCTCTGGAGTCCGTCGCGGTTGACTGTTGTGTAATTGCCGAGGTTCTGTCTTGAAAATGACTGAGCTCTTTTACTCCATCTGTATGAAGATGTTTTCCAATGACCTCACTTTTGAAAAGTGGATTCTTGTTGCAGAATTATTTCTTGAAAGTCACGGAATGTAACAATACAACACGTAGATATTTTGGGTACTACTGGATTGTAATGATTGGATTCACGTTTCAACAATACTTTTGAATTCTATGTTCTAGGATATTCACAATTGTTACACACCACAGCAACGGGTTAGGCTTCGTGTAACCATTTTCGAGTTATTCGCTTTAAGCGGTTGCCTCTTCCGCATCCAGTTAATACCGACCTTAAATTCGACCTGGTCAGACTGTCAACTGAACGATGAGGAGGGTACAGCAGCTCGCCCGCGGACAAGATCGGACCTATCGAACTGGTAAAGATAGAGCGACATGCAGCTGAGATGAGGTGGAGTGATGAAACACGATTAGCGTCACTATTTACTACACGAAACGCAGAGACAATTGGCCCACCACGTGCTCATCAATTATTTCTGACATACGATTATATTCTGTTTAATGGTTAAGTGTTTGTGTGGTCGTATGTAGCGAGTATTTTAGGTAGGATAACACCTTTATCGGAAATCAAAGAACCAAATATTTTCTGTTAGCAGGTGCGTATAGCGTAGAATTTAAGAAATGAGGGATTGTAAAATAAGTATGATCAAGGAAAAAAAACCTTCGTCCAATCATTAATCAATCTTATCTAGAAGAAGTGTGCCAAATTTCAATAAAATCGGTGCATTAGTTTTTGAGAAATCGTGACTATCGACTTCAAAAATAAAGTTTTGAGAAAAAGGCGATTAGTACAAATAAAAAAAATATAACTCACATGTACGAGGTGCGAGTAAATTAAATAATGAGACTGGCAACGTAGCACCCGATCTAGCAACACTGCCGATTTTTTTCTAGTGCGTTTTAAAAATGAGTGACATTAATTTTGAGCAACGGTGTGCTATCAGGTTTTGCTTCAGACTTGGACACAGCGCAACGGATACTTTTGTAAAACTTTAACACCCCTACGGAGACAGTGTTTTTTCAAGAGCCCACTTTTTACGGTGGTTTAAGGCATTCTAAGAAGGAAGAGAGTCGATTAAAGATAAACCACGCAGCGGAAGGCCTTCATCTTCAAGAACAGATGAAATTGTCTATAGAAAACGAGATATTGTGCGTTCAGATCGTCGAATGACGACAATGATTGGGAAAGAGTTAAATTTGAATCACACCACTGTTCATCATATATTGACTAAAGAATTGGGGATGAGAAAAATTTGCGCAAAAATGGTTCTAAAAGACTTTCGCAGGAACAAAAGGATATCAGGAGAGAAAGGTGTTGACTTTTTTTATATCGATTGAAAAGGTTCCCCATTTTATGGAACGTGTCATTACTGGTTATGAGACTTGGGTGTTTGAGTACAACCCGGAAACCAAGCGCCAAGGCATGGAATGGCACACTTCAAGCTCTCCAAGACCGAAAAAAGTCGTCGCAAGTCGTAGATCAAATGCATGCTGATTTGCTTTTTTGATAGCCAGGGAATTGGCCACAAAGAGTTTATGCCTCCAGGCCAAACAGTAAAGCAATACTTTTACAGAGAGGTTCTTGAAAATTTTCGAAAAAGGGTCATGCGTGTGAGACCAAACATCAATGAATATGCAACCGGATATTGCATCACGACCATCCGCCTTGTCACACAACCATTTCAGTAAACAAGTTTTTAGCCAGTAAAAACAGCCTCAGCTTCCTTATCCGTCTCACTACTCGCCTGAGTCCTTGTGACATTTTTCTCTCCCCGAGATCACCTCAAGGGACGTCATTTTAGGACCATAGAAAACATTCAAACGGCTGTAATTGACCAGCTGAAGGCTATTACAGTATATGAGTTC
Organism: Aromia moschata; assembly: GCA_029963805.1. Lineage (NCBI taxonomy): Eukaryota > Metazoa > Arthropoda > Insecta > Coleoptera > Cerambycidae > Aromia > Aromia moschata. Next base: position 8,126 of record JAPWTK010001161.1, read on the forward strand.
CAGCATTGCTATGAGGAATAGAAGAACCGTCTCCAGGGCTGTGTGATGTCACCGGAGGGCGTTACTCACGCGAGCACGACTTGACTCATAAGCTCTCGTCGAAAAACGACAAATGGGCGAAGCTTAGGGAACAAAATCTCCGCGCGTCGCTCTATTCGCTCTCTTATCCTCTCTTTTACTTCGTGTCAAATCGTCTCCGCTGGTCTCTCTAGTGGGACCTGCCTAATACTGCTGTGGTACGTTTGGAAGCCCGCATCAACAACGTAAGTTGTTTAATTTGTTTCCCACGTCGTGGAGTTCCGCACAGGAGCCCTCGACGTGGGAGAACTTCCCAAATTCGCCACTCAGGAGACTCAACGACGCTACACAACTATTTTTATAGCGTGTAGCGTCCCCACGTGGCAAGGGACGCACATCAACACCGTCTCCGACATCATCAACAACTAAGCGTCGGCGCGGACACCCATAGCCGGGTACCTCTTTCCTTTTCCCCGCACCGCGCCCCGACGATAGTGGCTTACCAAGGAAATTATTTTGAAGGAGACAATATTGAATTGTAATTCTATTCAAATAAAAAAAATTAAAAAACCAGTCACATTATTCAATTTACACACCTCGTATAACCTCAAAAAAACCTCGTAGTTCAACAAGCAACATAAAACTAAAATGTTTGAAAAGAGTAACTCTTAGAAAGCGAGAGAATCGAACGAGAAAGACAGACAGACAATAACTAAGCAGCTGCCTTGACGTACCTGCGATGGTCCCGGCGGCCGGCCGAAGCTAATGACAGGAATTTCCGAGGCTCCATCTTCTAGAGTTTTATTCCTATTGACTTGAAACTTGGGAAAATATTCTTGACATGTTGATAAAAAAATAAAAACAAAACAGGTGTTTTTTTTTTTAATTTCAAAACTCATGTAATCCCTTAACAAGCATATACAGTAAGCGGCGCCCTAATGCGTACATAGGTGGATATTAAATACATATTAAATGATACATTTTTATGTGGGGGGGGGGGGGGCTTGGTTGTATAAGAGGGGGTGTTAGCGGAAATCTAAAGGGCAAGTTGCCAGAACTAACTGTAACTCTTAACTCTGCATAATAAGTTTGTATAAAAACCCTATATTTACAAAATGCATTGATGTACGATCAATTGCGTATCGTATAATAAAGTTTACTGTTATCTTTTTTTCAACCTAACTACTATGAAATAATTTTAAACAGTTAATATTACTTTAAACAGCTGTGAAACAGTTTTAAAATATCTAATAGGAATATTATGTTGACATGACAACAGCGAACGCACGCAGCGAACGAAGGCAGAACGAACGGTCCAATGGTTCACTCTAATCTCCACCCACTATTGCACTATCCTTGCCCCGTCACGGATCTCCGCGGTTGTCGGCGGCCGCGCTCATACCATCTGTCATTTAATTATTTGAACTTTTTCGTCAATGTGATAAATATCCATTTTTATTGTTATGAATGTATGTAGTGCTTCTACAATACGCTCGTAATAACGCACTTTTATAATCACTAGACCAGTATAAAATATAAAATGGTATTTCAAATTTTAACTCAAACAGCCCTACCGACAAACCGGATGCCTTTCATACCTGCGCTAGCGTGGATGGCGATTGGTTCTCACCTCATGTTTACTCTACTTACAAAGAAGTTAAATTAGCAATTGCCCTTCATTCGGCTATGTACGCATTAGGCTGCCGCTTACTGTATAAGGTAAGTCACTGGATTATTGTACGTAGGTAAAGTATGGGCTACTACGACCTCGTGATGATCCTCACTTTAGCTACATCTTGTAATATTAACAGGAATAACATTATCTCTCTTCTATCTTTAATATGCCTAAGATTCAACAAACCTAAGATGTAGGTTTTTATATTAAGCAACCTAAAAAATCAACTGTAAAAGTATCCCTGCGGCCCAAGTAAATATTGGCTTCACTGTTTCATTCTTTTCACCGCCCTGCGTAGGAAACAGAAAATCGAGAAACGATAAATTTTCTGTCTATTGCCTTTTTAATACAAACAGCGGGTTAGTCGTATCTTGTCATCGTTCTATAATACGATCTTCCTGAATGTAATGAAAAAAAGGGCCCTTAGGCTATTGAAGAAAAAAATAACATGTAATGGTTATGCTGCGCTGTATTGTTGTGTACGCATGGTATAGGTATTAAATTCATTTCCGAATTGCTGGGGGGGAAATTTTCAAAGGAATGCGCACCCTTACATTTTGCTGATATATTGCGAAAATGTATGGATACGGACGATACGGTTTGAAAACTCGAACAGATTTTGTTTATTTTTCATTAAAATTACCAGAAGCAATTATACGGGGAGTTTCAGAACTTAATGTCAATAACTCAACAGAACTAATAATGTAAATAGGCGTCTACAGAAGGCAGAAAAATAATATACCTTTTCTATTCAATTTTTTCTTAGGGTCCCCCATTACGAAATTTCAGGGTTTCAAACGTATAGGCTGGATATATTTCATAATAAACAACTTTTAAATAATAAATATAACTTTACTTAATTCGAGGGTTTCTGTTTTAAGTACAAATGCGTAATTCCATATATCTAGATATATGAATTTTCTAACTAAAAAGGTCGGGAATGGACTTGGTTGTGACTAAGACTAAGTTTTGACACCCCAAAATTTTGAAGCAAAAGCGATTCTCCGACATTAAGTTAGGTTACTAGATTCCCCAAGCATTTCTTATTAAAAATATATACCTACTGTTGTCTGATTTTAATACTTGAGAAAAATATACTTTCATTTTTTATAACGAACCAGTTGGCGTATTTACCATATCTGGAGGAGTCGTAATGAGAATACCATCCCTAGGTAAACCATTTTTAGTTGCAGCGGGTCGCATAGCTCATCTGCCACTTTTTAAGGAAAATTAATCTCTTACAAAAGTAAAATTTCTTGGCTGATTATTCTATTTTCGATCTAAGTATAACGAAAATCTCCAAAGTACCTATTAACTTAATAGCTTGAAGATTAAACCTCAATTAAACACAATAAGAGCATGTTTAAATTTATTACATTTATTTCCTATGATATACAGGGTGTTCCATCTAAGGAGGTTCTTCTAAGGTTAGGTGTTCCATAACTCTGTTATTGTAAATTTAAGAAAAAAATTCAAATAAAAGTTACCAAAAATGATGTGGTGCATATCTGTAAACTGTTTCTAATCTTACAGAGTACTCCATTTCCTGTAGACACTACACAACTTAATAGTTATTTTAAATAGATCATTCTGTACAATTGTATATTTTTGGATACTTTACCAAATTTTAGGTCGACTTTGTTTACCATACACGGTACCTAAAACCCGCCGTTTTAGAGATATCAACTATTTTTGAAAAATATAGTAATAATAATATAATAATAATTAACCCACATTAACTTAACTGTTGAACACGAAACACCTTTTAAATTACCTTATAGCTGATATAAGATTGTCTATTTTATATCGTTCAGTTTTCGACAAAAAAATCGGTTCTTTCTCAAAGCTGGTGAAAAAAATACATTTAAAAGAAACAAGTAGGCTTTGACAATATTACTTACAATATTTACCGACAACAAAGAACACACAACAGCTTACACTTTCGTTATTATAGAGTTTTATAGTGCCGACCAGGCGTTGTGGCACACATTTCCGGACCCTAATTTATTATATGTACATAGTATTAATGGTAGATGCGCAACATCAAATTAAAATGTAGTTATTTAGAAAATAGTTGACTGCGTTGAAATCAAACAAGAGGATATATGTATGTTTTAAAGGAAAATATTTGACGAATCTGATGATCTCACTTCAAACGTTAATTTTGGTCGAAAATGCATATCTCTGTTACGCCAGAACACATGTATTTACTTACAATTTTTAAAATCTGGATAAGTTTGAAGTTGTCCTTCCATGCATGTAGTAGCTTAGTAAAGGTGAGGATTGAATATCCCTATGACACATATTTGGAAAAAGTCTTTACCATAGAAAATATTTTCCCTTCTAGCTTTGAATTCAAATTTATTAAAAAACCGCTACCTAAGCAATCACTATCTCCGCATATAATTTTCATACATCTCACAGCACCACAAAAAAAATTGAAAAAAATACCTCCGGGGTCTGAGTAGGTGTACTACATGTTTTTGGGGACGCCGAACGTCCGATGTCTATTTAACTCCATGTCATAAGGTTTCAACACCTCAAAAAAACTGCTTAATAATGAAATGTCTCGATAACTCTAACTCTATAACTCCAAGAAAATTGAAACCCATAAAAAATAAAACCCCCAACACCTTAATCCTTCAACATCTTTCCCCCACAACGCCACAACCCCATAACCTAATAACCCTATAACCTAATAACCCGTAACCCAGAAAATGAGTAAAAACGACACTTGTGAGTGTCTTAGACCTGACGCTTCCTATCTACGAGCTAGATGTAGTAATTGAGACCTAAAACTACATTTCTATCGATTCTACAACACCTTAACCCCATAACCTATTAATTCTATACCATAACCTAATAACCCAATAACCACATAACCCAAAAATTTTGTGATTACAGCCCTGTCTGAGGGCCGTATGTAGTACTTGAGATTTGACACCCCATTTTCTTCGATCCTACAGGTCCTTAATCCTATAATTTTACAACCCCACAGCTGCAAAGATATAAAAATGTGCAACCACTTCTTTGATACATCACATAAACCGGGAACCAACAGGTACAGTGAAAATGTCGGTTTGGTGTAAGAAGATCACAGAGGTCCGTTTAAAAATAGTACTGCTTTGTAGTCCATGCGAAATGGGTATTACTCCGAATTGGCGCATTCTTGCACCAAATATAATTATTTTTTCGCATGTTTGCAATCCAGGGCACCAGGACACACTGTAATAAAGCACCCCAAAAATTGTGAGGTAAGGGGACACACTGTAATAAAGCACCCCAAAAAGTGTGAGGCAATGGGACAAACTATCCCAAGGGAAAAAAGCCTTCTACGTCCTCGTCGTTGTTCCTGGGTTCGGCAAAAAAAAGGGGCCACAAATATAAAATTTGAATTCGCAGTAACAAATAAATTCCTTCATCAGGCCCGCAGACAACAAGCGTCAGGGCTGTACTGCTTACAAATGTCGTTATTACAAATTTTTTGGGTTATGTGGTTATTGGGTTATTAGGTTATGGTATAGGATTAATAGGTTATGGGGTTAAGGTGTTGTAGAATCGATAGAAATGTAGTTTTAGGTCTCAATTACTACATCTAGCTCATAGACACGAAGCGTCAGGGCTAAGACACTCACAAGTGTCGTTTTTACTCATTTCCTGGGTTACGGGGTTAACTAGGGTTATTAGGTTATGGGGTTATGGAGTATTAGGTTATATTATTAGGTTATATGGTTATCTTGGAGTTATAGAGACATTTCATTATTAAGCAGTTTTTTTTGAGGTTATGAAAAATCCTTATGACATAGAGTTAAATAGACATCGAATTCGGATTCAGCGTCCCCAAAAACATATAGTACACCTACTCAGACCCCGGAGGTATTTTTTCAATTTTTTTTTGTGGAGCTGTGTCTTTATTGACTTTTCAGTTGAATTCTACAAATACAGATTAGCTTTCCATTACAAGATATTTCAAAGCCAATTTGTATCTGGCTGAAATATTTCTTATCTTCGATAATGTCTAACTTTTCTGTGAAGTAAGTCGAGCGAGATATATAAAAAAGTAAAAAGGGTGTAAGGAATTCTTAAGGGGTTACCTGCAGTCACGCACTTACTCTGGACCTCATATTACATTTTTGTTCTCTTAAAGTATGCAGAAGATTAAAACAACAATTAGTACGTTAAATACTTTATTCTTAAATTTTATTCGCGATTTTTTATGAACCTTGGAAATTAATTTACGGTGATTCTACGTGATTACGCCACTGGGATATATGTCTGATTAAAATAGAAAGTTTTTTGTTTTGATTTTTTTTACGTGCTTTTTTTTGTCGCATGGAGTAGACATCGAATTGATAGATTTTTTATTTTTTGGTGAATTAGTAATGTGAAGTTTCTTTCTTTTTTATATTATAGTCAATTCTGATAATTCATTAGACTTTGAATAAATAGTGATAGTGAATTAGTTAAATCCCGCAAATCCTTCGTTCCCTCTTTATCCATTTACCATCCCGTACCGAACTACACGATTCAACAAATATCATCAATGCAATACGGATTGGTAAGTCCCTTAGTTATTTTTTGTCATAGTATATTGGTACAAAGAAACAGTCCATTATATTCACCCTCGCGGCATCATATGGTTCAGTTCGAGTCGGATTTGGAGATTTAGTAGTAATAATAATAATAATTTTAGAAACAGCTGCATTTTTTCCTGAATATTCATATTTTGCAAAATAGAGATACACATATTAAATAGATTTTGTAGTAGATAGAAATAGCCTAGATAGTGTTGCAGTTTATTAGATATCAGTTTTTATTCGTTTTTTATTTTCATTTCTTTACATTGATAGATTCTTAACAAAACCAACATAAATTAAAATATTTATGGGACAATATGGCAGTGGCACAATTAGAAGGACAAATTAAAATTTATGAATCTAAGAAACAAACACTTTTTCGACGCATCCAGAGATTGTACGATTGGTCTAAAGAGTTCAGAATCCTAATTTATCAGTGTACTTGATACGACGGAACGGAAACTAATGTTATAATTTCTCATTAGAGGGCCTAAATACTAATTTTCAGTAGTTGATCTAACATACAAAATGTTGCTAAAACCTTTTTGATCATACATTTAGTAGTATACAAAGCGTTTCAAATAGAAATTCCACTCAAACAGTATTAGAAAGAGCAATGCCTAAATTACCTAAAATTGAAATAAAAGAATTTTCAGGCGATCCAAAGCATTGGCCCGTTTTTATGGCATGTACACTTCTTTAATACATAATAATTCAGATTTAGATGAAACTTGCAAGGTGCATTATTTGTTAAGTAGATTGGGCGGTAGAGATTTAGCATTGTGTTCAGGAATTCCTCCTCTTGCGGAAAATTATAATATTATTTAGAATATTTTAGTAGATAAATTTCAAGATGAACGTTCATTGGCTTCTAATTATTTGAAACAAATTTTGGATTTTAAACCACTACAATTTGAATCTGCAAATAATTTAAATATATTCTTAGAACGTTTAGATACTTCAGTTAGTGCATTAAAAACGTTAGAAATAACAGATTTAGCCGATTTTATATTAACATATATGTCTCTATCAAAGTTAGATAATAATACACAACGCTTATTTGAAATGGCTACAAAGGATTCACCTATGCCTACTTATAGTCAATTGGGGGATTTTGTGAAACAACAAACCAAAATTTTATCGCGTGCTACTAATAATAGTAGTTTTTCGAAAACCCAATCTTCTACTTCTAATAATAATAAATCTAAATATACACAGGCATTTGTAAGTACACAATCAAAAAATGAGGATAGTTGTCCCGTGTGTAAACAAGGCTTACACTTAGTAACAAAATGTCCAACATTTTTGAAACTTTCGCCATCAAATAGATATAAATTAGCTCGTGAAAAATATCGTCTTAATTGTCAGAGCCAGAAACATCGCATTGCCGTTTGTGCTTCGAAAAATAATTGTTCAATTTATAAAAAGCGTCATCATAATTTGTTACATTTTAATAGAGAACCGGGAGTCAGTAGAGATAACAATATTGCAACTAGTAGTGGTAATTCTACAAATTCTATAGGTGAGACTTTACAGGGAGAACACCCTGTATCAGATCATAATGCTGCAGTTAGTTTATGTTCCACTTTCAATAAAACCGTGACAGCTCAAAATTACACTACATTATTGTCGACTGCTAGTGTACATATAAAATTACCGACTGCTGAATTATAACCGATTCGTGTCTTGTTAGATTCGGCTAGTCAAGCTAATTTTCTAAGTTTAGATTGTTGTAGAAAATTACAATTACCGATCTATAGAATATATATTCTTCTGTGATAGGTATTGGATACAGTTCCAAACCTGTCAAGGGTCAAATACAAAACGTAACCATTTTTTCTCGCTATAAGAAAAATGTGCAATTTCAATTTGATGCATTAATTATAGATAAAATTACGGATAATTTACCTATTGCTGTAATTAAAACCAATTCTCTTAGCTACTTATTAGATCTGTCATTGGCCGATACTATGTTCATAAATCTGGTCCAGTAGATGGTATTTTAGGAGCAGATTTATTTCCACAAATAGTTGGTAGAAGGAAGATAATGAGTGCACCCGATCTTCCTATTGCATTAGAAACCGATCTAGGATATATAGTAATGGGTAAAACTCCTACAGTTGAAAACGTTGAAAATTCAAATGCATTTTGTTCGATAGTTGGATCCGCCTTTAGAAAAAAATCATGCAAGTATATTTAGAAATAGAAAATATTCCTACAGTTGCAGTTTCGGACCCTCACGATAAAGAATGCGAAGAATATTTTCAGTCCACTTATAAGCGTGATGTTACAGGCAAATACAAGATGAGTCTACCTTGTCAAATGCCTCCTTCTGTATTAGGTGAATCTTATTCAATATCCCTACGTAGATTTTGTGCGTTAGAAAGAAGATTAAATTTTAGTGAAAACTTTAGTGAAAGCCGCAAACAGTATCATGATATGATCAAAGATTACTTAAGTAAAGGTCATATGCGTAAAGTGACCTCAGAAGTAGACTTATCATTACCGGGATATCATATTCCCCATCACGCGGTTTTTAAGGTAGAGAGTAGTAGTACACCTTTACGGATAGTTTTTGATGCCAGCTGTAAAATAAATTCATTGTTTTCTCTCAACGATATTTTACACAAAGGGCCAAACCGAGGGCCAATGCGATGGCGAAACGCACACCGATGTTTTAGCGATATTTTTAAATTTTCGGTTGTTTCCTGTAACATTTACAGCCAACATTCGACAGATGTATCGGCAGATAAATTTATCGGATAGTCACAGACGATTCCAACGACTCTTATGGAGATTTTCTCCAGATGACATTGTGGAGACATACGAACTAACCACTAACAGCATTTGGGGTAACAACTAGTCCTTATTTGGCATTACGCGTTGTACGCCAATTAGCTATGGAGGAATCAAGAACTTATCCTTTAGCATCCGAAGTTATTTTGCGCGGTATGCATATTGATGATTTAGTTACAAGTATTTCCGATTTAAATACTGCACGATATCTTGATCACCAATTAGTAGATTTGTTTGAATCGTGCGGTTTTAATTTAGTTAAGTGGTGTGTAAACTCTAAAGAATTATTGGACTATATTCCAAAAGAGAAATTAGTGCCCGAGGTAGTAAATTTTGAAACTGATTGTTTAAAAGTATTAGGTATGCACTGACACCCTATTTTGGACGTTATATTTTTTAAAGTAAATATTCAAAATTGTGAATGCACTAAAAGAAATATTCTTTCTACAATTTCTCGCATTTTTGATCCCTTAGGTTTAGTCGCACCTGTTACTTTATACGCCAAATTATTAGTTAAAAAATTATGGTCGTTGCACTTAAATTGGGATGAATGCCCGCCTCCTAGTTTACTAGAACAATGGTCTCATTTTCAATTAGAATTACCGCTCATAGATAATTTTTCGGTTCCACGACATATAGGTTATTTTAGAAATTCCACTTCTATGGCACTAGGATTCGCAGACGCGTGTGAATCTTCTTATTGTTGCGTAATATATTTATGTACTTACTGAAACTGTAATTCGTACACAATTGATTTGTGCCAAATCCAAAGTATCACCTTTAAAAGTACAGTCGATTCCTAGATTAAAATTGTGTGCCGCAGTTTTGTTAGCTAAATTATTTAAATTTCTTTTAGACGCTCTAGGAGCACGTATCCATATTGAAGAGATTTATGCATTCTCGGATTCGATGGTAGTATTACATTGGATACACGCTTCTCTGCATCGATGGAAAACATTCGTCGCAAACCGGGTGTCTAAAATTCATAACTGTTTACCATCCAACGTATGGTTGCACGTGGAAGGTAAAGACAACCCTGCGGATGGTTTATCTCGGGGTATGATTCCGTCTGTTTCCATGAAAAATAGAAATTCATGGCTAATGGGTCTTTCCTGGTTGACATTAGATAGAGAAAAATGGCCTGTTAGAAGTTTTGATAAAATTGATAACGATTGCGCCCATTTAACTGAATAATAGATCATTTCACTTCCCGTAGTTGTAGACGATCATAATACTTTATATAGATTAATTTTACGTCATTCTTTTTGGTTAAAATTATTACGTATTACCGTATGGATTCTCCGATTTGTGAAAATGCTACCACGTAGAATAAGATAATTAACTAATAAAGATAAGATATTTTAGAGAATTTAGATAAGGCAGCGAGTTTATTTTAGAAATGATATTACCGCTTTAGAAAGGGGCAAATCATGTTCCCACCAATTTTTGTTTAAACCTAAACCTAGTAATCCGTTAATGGCTAACTTATCCTCCGCTAGGGTAGTTAGTCAAGTAAAACCCTTTATTGAAACAGGGTCAGATTTTGCAGGGCCGTATCATATTACTTTAAGTCGTAATCATGGAGTAAAAATGCAAAAGGCTTATATATGTCTTTTCATTTGTTTAACCACAAAATGTCTACATTTAGAACTTGCGTCAGACCTCTCAACTTTAACGTTTTTAGCTGCTCTTCAACGATTTTTTAAGCCGTCGCGGTCCTATTAAAGTTTTACATAGTGATTGTGCCACTAATTATGTAGGAGCAAAAGCTCAACTTGATGAATTCTATACATTTATTGCATCATCGGAGTACACTACTGCGTTAAAGGATGAATTACTTAAAAATAGAATAGAATGGAGATTTAATACTCCATCAGCTCCTCATATGGGAGGTATATGGGAGTCAAACATTAGAAGTGTTAAAAAACATTTGCATAAAGTATTAGGCGTTGAACGTGATTTGCATAAAGTATTAGGCGTGAAATGTTATCGTATGAAAAATTTACCACGGTTCTTACCCAAATTGAAGCTGTATTGAATAGCTGTCCTCTCTGTTGGCTTAGTTCGGATCCCGCGGAACCAGACGTTCTTACACCCTCACATTTTTTAACATTGACGCCTCTCAGATTTCTTCCCGCTACAGATGTCGCAAATGAACCTCTTAATCGATTAGATCGTAAGCAATTGTTAGACAATTTAGTACAGTCATACTGGAAGCGTTGGAAACATGAATATTTAAGTACTTTGCAAATTAGACAAAAATGGGATAGTCCTACATGTCCTATTAAAATAGGAACCTTAGTAATATTATTACAAGATAATGTGCATCCGCTTAATTGGCCCTTGTGTACTATTTCAGAAGTGTACCCTGGTTCAGATGGAATCATTCGAACTGCTTTAGTCAAAATCAAAAGTGGTTGTTATAAAAGACCAGTAATTAAACTGTGTCCACTACCAAAGCAATAATTTCACTAGTATGTTTTTTTTCTTTCTCATGTAGTTTATTGAATCATATTTATTAGGAGATAGGTAGTAGATGTTATCATTTAATAGTTTCATTTTTCTAAATAGGGTTGATATGGCAAAACCTGCTTTCGTATTGAAAACCTGAAGTTTTCAATGGTGGGGGGTATGGTTACGCCACTGGGACATATGTCTGATAAAAATAGAAAGTTTTTTGTTTTGATTTTTTTACGTGATTTTTTTTTGTCGCTTGGAGTAGACATTCGAATTGATAGATAGATATATAGAATTTTCATGCATATAGTTGGTTAAATCTCAAACATTTTTATTTTTGGTGAATTAGTAAAGTGCAGTTGTTTCTTTCTTTTTTTATATTATAGTCAATTCTGATAATTCATTAGACTTCAACGATATAATTCGTTGAAGTCTAAATGAATTTATGAATCATTTATAATTTATGAATCATGATTCAACACGATTCAACAAATATCATCAATGCAATACGGATTGGGAAGTCACTTAGTTGTTCTTTATCATAGTATATTTGGTACAAAGAAACAGTCCATTATATTAACCCTGGCGTCATCACTACGCAAAATGGCGACCGTTTGAAGAAAGAGCTGTTTTTTGTCCTAAAATTCGACCCTTTTAACCTTAAAAAAATATATTAATTTTGATCACAAATTAAAATCCTACGTTCAATCACGAGCCAATGTTATCGCCAACAATTCCAAAAAATTTCATTAAAACCGGTTTATACTTATAAGGTTTACTGAATAATAATATATTGTGAAGAAGTTCTATGCTGAACTAATCAGAGTAAGGTTTTGTGCTATAACAATTTTATGTAATTTCATTTTTCAGCAAAAAGCACGGCGCAGCGGCAAAAATATACACATTAAATATGTTTTTGTAAATTTTATTTCAAAAGCTGTGCGAACCTTCTACAACGAACAAAGACAACTGTAGGCAAAAAACCTGCACGATTGTCAAAAGCGCCAGACATAAAACTAGTTATATTAAATTCTCAGTTGACGCCCTGGCTGTATCTTAATATTTATCAGAGTAGGGCGTCTGGAGCATACTCGTAGTAGGCTATGCAGTAAGGGTATAAAGAGCTAATATTTTTTCTTTCGTTACTGTTGGGCCAATTGTCAATTCAACGGACTGTATTTGAAAGGGAAAATATAACTACATGTAATTGACATGCATTACCAGTCTTGAAAGTTTAAAGAGAGAAATAGTTTTCATTTTCAAGAAAACTAATAAACCTTAATAAATTAAGGTCTGGACCCTTATAATAGGTAAAAGCATGTAAACGCAGAGTAAATAATCTTATAAATTACCGTTTTAAACTTTTCTGATTTGTAGTAATCTGAAATAATTATTTTGTGATTCTGAAGTATTGCAGTATTGTGCCAGTTATCCTAAAATTCGCATATATTTTTCAGTAGCTAGCATGGCATATAGTCGGAGAAGTAGTCGTTTTGAAATAATATATATAGTATGCTTATTACATAAGCAAATTACTTATTTATAGAAGTGTCAATAAAAGTTTCAAAGAGTTTTTTTTTAAGTTCATTTTATATAGGTACATTTCCATCTTTATACAGGTATTATTTGGAGGTACTGACTAGACTTATTTGTAGTACTTAAAAAGTTGGACTCGGAAAAGGGATTATACTGGGATATAAAAGATTTTTATACTCAAGGTTTATAACTTTTTTTAATGGACGTTGATGCGCGCCAAAAAAAAAAAAAAAAAAACTTCGCGTCTATCAATATGCTAAAATACTTTTATTCCACAAAGAAGAATGGTCAATTATTCTCTGTTAAGGAGGATTTTTTTTGTCAGGCAGATTCACATCTCGCCTGCATAGTAGTTTCAGGATTTTATGCGACCTACAAAAATCATTATAATAGAATATGAGACAAAACAACATTTTTCTCTCGAATATTTTTGTTTATGAAGGTACATTTTATATATGTGAGTTCTGTTTTTCAAAGAAAAAATTGTTGAATTCTTCAATAATATTAATAATTGCAATAATTATTTTGGAAGTAGTAAAAGCGTAATAACTAATGTTTTTCTCACATAGATTCAAGTGACATTTTCAGATATAAAGCATTTGAACAAATCGCAATAAAGGTAATCCATTTTTGTGTCTGAGGTCGATGTACCTACAGGATTAGTTTCCATAAGTTATTATTGAAATTAAAAACCGTTCCTCAACAGTTTTTTGCATACGTTTTTATATTTTATGCGAAGAGAAAAAAACAAATGAATATCAGAAACCTTGAAAGTGAACCAAATGTGTTTTTTTTCCATGGAACATCCTATATATTTTTGAACATTCAGATTCCAAGAAATTTTTCCTTTTCAAAAATCTATAAAGTGTCCATCCATATTATATTCATTTAAGAATATTGAAAAAAAAACAATTAGCGACAAGGGATTTTATTTTGCAAAAAATATAGAGACATCCAAAAAAAGTGTCATCAAATCTGGCTATTAACGAGAGAGATGATTCAAAACGAAACTTTGTTGTTGTCAAACTTTTGACAAGTGGCTGTCACAATTCTAAAACAAATAATGGCTGTCACATAATGTGATAGCCTTGACAATTACATAAGGTTATAGATTTAAGATAGAATTACATATTTTTTTTGCTCAGCCGACTTTGATGACGGTTTTTTTGGATAGTTCGTTAATAACAATATACTTTTTATAACAAAATTTAAATAATACTTTTAAATGAATTATGTCTAGATCTGCTGAAGCAAACATATATAATATATACATTTCTGAAAAGGGAAAACGAAGAATGAGAATATGTAAACATATACAGGGTGTTTCATTAAAAAATAAAACAAAACCTTGGTTAAATTTCATGATTTTGGATGTTCAATACCTTTTTCTAAATAATACAGTGCGTGTCAAAAGTTCCGGGACGGCTGTATAACTCGAGAAATACGCATCCTAAAGAAAATGACCTTCATAAAAGTTGTAGGATTTTCTCCTATCAATCCAATGGTTGATTAGTTAGTTAGACCTTAGATTTGACCTTGACCATGACCTTAAAGGTTATGTCAAGGTCAAGTCCGTTTTTTCAAATAAGACCCCCTATTTTTGACATCGGAAATGAAAACAGCGGAAAATTTTACAATTGATTATGACCTTGACTAACTTGATTTGACCTTCAAGGCTATTCCAAGGTCAAATACAATTTTCTTTCCTGAGGAACATTTTCTAATTTGATTAATAAACTCGCAATGACTTGTCAAATTATGTAAACTAATCTTGTTCGTACGAAAGTACACTGTGTTCATTTAATTTTGTCCCACATTTATATGGCTATAGAAAATAATTAGTTTATAACACGCCAACCAATGATACCGAAGAACTCTGATTGAGAATAATACGGAGGTGCCAAACTATTGGGGAGACACCGGAACATTTTGATCGAGTCAGGGAGGCATTTTAGAAAATACTCATGAAATGTATTGAACAAAATGGAAGACACTTCAAAAAACCTTTTGTAGTGTTTGTTTGTTAATGATGAATAATTTGATTATCTAACCCTTTAAGGATTGGAGTTGCCATATGGCAACAAAAAACCTGTTCGAATAAATTACATTATTTACAGCAAGTTGAGCTACTCAACAAAAGATGGTGTCACTGGTTGCTTACTGAAGTTTGTGCATTTTAGTAGGTATCTAATTTAGTCTAAGAAATTAGATTCTTAGACTAAATTGAAATTTAATAAAAAACACTTTTAAGTTTTTAAGGTAAGGGACTATGTAAGGGAAGTGCTAATCACAATAGTGCTAATTAAAATAATAATAGGTGGGAAATTCAGTAGAAACAGATTAATGTCGTGTGGGACTACCCCATGCTATATTACAACTTTACAACGCCTATACTAATGGCATACAATTGTCTATTATGGTTTGGATAATAAGACAGTTCTAAAACAACATTGGCCAACTCCTCTAAACTAATAGGACCTATTGGTCGATTCCTTACTCCTTCCTAGAGTATTCCATACAAGCTCAAGGGCATTGAATTTATAGAAAATATTGACTAGCCGAGCACGATGTGGCCTCGCACTATCATTCATATAGATAAAGTCTGGTCTCCTTTAATTTGCTAAACGTAAAACAATCGGCTATCATATCTAGCTGAGGTATCTTTCAGGCATTCATGTTTTCGTTAATTAGAACAACTAGATATGTACCGTTGAACAGTAAGTGGAAAAGTTCTTTCCAAAAACCATACAGATTTTATAGAAATCGCCTGGTAATACTTTAAATCATAAAAATACACTTTATAAAAATCCTCATATCTCCTGTACACTCACGGTAGACCTCTTATAGATGTTTGAAATTTAATAAAAATGAAAAATTTCAATTTAATCAGGGTGTCCCTAATAATAATTCAAATTAAGGGATCTTAAACACATACTCATTTTCTAGTAAAACAGTCCTCCAACAAAAAAATCAGTGTTTTATGTTGCGTGGTTCAATAGCTGGACGAGGATAAAGTCGACACCGATTTGTCTTGATCCACTACAAGAAGTGCTGCTGTGTGTAGTTCACTTTTTGTTATGGGTTCTTCTTGACTTGAAAAAAATTGAATATATCTATATAGCTCTTAAAAACTGAAATAGTGTATTCACGTTCCTGATAAAGTATGAGATTCTGTCACCTAATGGAAATCCTGTGTTCCACTTTTTATTGCTAACATTAAACAAGTCCGTAAGATAAATTTTAACAACTTAAGCTTCAGCAAGTTTGCTGTCTCGTCAGAGACTAAAATACCAGATTTCATTGAGCAAAAACTATTGTTTTACTCAATTTTTGCTCATTCGTTTTAGTTTTCCTCAAAAAATTTAAAGGAGGAGGGTCGATTTGGGCGGTTTTTGCCCCAAATTACTTTTGGATGAAAAAATCAGAAAACATTTTTTTAGTGTCTAGTAACAATAATAAGTCGATTTTACCCTAAACGGACCATCCACTACCGCCCTAGCCCCCTCTCCCTCAATTCTGAATATGTGCCATCACTTGCTAACAGCGTTCTTGGGGAGATATATCGCTTTCAAACTTATATTTGCTCGATAAAATACCACAGTACCACAAAATTGTGTTACGAGTTCGAGGTATGTAAGCTTAAAAGACTCTGAAACTACTACTACTACTAATCTACTACTGATCATACAATGACCTCTATCAAATGTTACAAGATTAAACGGGTTCTTTGTTTCAATTTAACAACCCCAAAAAGGGTTCACCTAACAAATCACATCCGGTTGACCTTGAGACTCCTGATTTAAATCAACAATTCCAGATGCCTACATCTACTGTAAGAAAATACAAAGCGTTTTTTAACTCAATCTTGATATGTTAAGTTCATCTTGAAACTACCTCTAGCTGATCCCCTGGTTCAGCTACCTCAAAAACCTATACATAAAGTGATTCAAATTAATTACACGGCACTTTCTTCAGCTTCACTCTAGCATAATATTGATTTGACCTTGAAATGACCTCGAATTGACAGCGAACGATTCAACAAAGCCTGAAATCGAATTCAGAGACGTCAAAAACGGAAGTATTTATCTGTTCTTTTAGATTTCTTTGTCAGCCTTTTTTCAATTTGACCTTCAAGTGACCTTGAACTTGATGTGATACAGGTTAACGCACTTCGTGTTCGGAATCAGCGACCCCAAAAACCCCAGTATACCCCGATCAAGTCTGATGAGCAAGCTTGGATATTTTGCATTTATATTTCCCGCAAACGAATAAATAGTAAAACCACCTTCTCCATCCCCCTAGGGAGAGGGGGTAAAAAGAGAAAAAGTGAGAAATGAGAGCGGATACAGTTAAAAGGGAGTTAGTGTGGTAGTGTGGTATTTTATCAAGCAAATATGTGTTTGAAAGTTGAAAGCGATATATCTCCCCAAGGACCCCAAGCCACTTGCTAACAGTGTATTCAGGATTGAGGGGGTGGGGGGCTAGGGGGTGGGGGATGGTCCGTTTAGGGTAAAATCGACTTATTATTGTCAGTAGATATTAAAAAAAATGTTTTCTGATATTTTCATTCAAAAAAATTGGAGACAAAAACCGCCCACATCGACCCTCCTCCTTTAAACAGTATTTTCCAACCTTTCGACATTTAAATAGTTGACACGAAAATAAATAATATCCAAAAGGCACAATTTAATAATGCTCCGTCTGTCCAATAAAAGAAAAAATGATATAGTCGATAATGTAAATAATCTTGTATAATCTTTTATAATGTATCATAAAAAGTTGGACACGAGAAGTCCATTGAGAAAAATAAAATATTAACTGGTTTCTCATGTCACAACCTTCAAAGTTATTTCAATTAGGGAAAAAAGGAAACTGCAAAAAGTAAAGGTAGTAAAGTTGACAATAAGTCGTTATGCTAATTCTCGTAATATTTATAATTCCACCACTAGACAGGAGGATGAAGGAAGGAAATCGTTTTTTGTCGTACTTTGCATGAGATTAGACCTAAATCCTTCTTTACTAGTTGTATAATTCTTAGGTTTGTAAAGTTACTGTAAAGCTGATCAGAAATATTTTATGAAACTGGTTATTTTAGTCGAATAATGAACATCAATTTTATTAATACCATTAGTAACAGAGAAAAATATGTACCTCGTAACTTTTCAACTTTTAGAAATCTGATAGCAATATCAGTAAATTTTTAGGCAGAATAGTGTCACAGAAATGCCAGGGTCAATGAATGGAACTATTGTTATTTTTTGATTTTTATTCGTTGTTCTGTGATCTATCATTTTGACAATTTAGAAATGTCAGGATTTTACTAGATATTTCTTGATGTCATTCTGGAATTATAGTTTTTGGGTATATAAGTAGGCCAAACACCCCTGACAGTTGTTTATGAGTTGTTTATGTAGTTGTTTATGAGCTGTTGAACTATGTGTTGAACTGTAAAGATCGCGAGAAATAAAAGTGTTTGAAGTTATTGTGGAATTAATTGAAGAACCCACGAGAAATATGTAACAATAGCAATTTATGTGTAATAATTTTGCCAAGTTAATAAACCATATTATTTATGATTAGCATGAAATAACTGAAAATAAAATCTTCAGATTGACGAAAAGTAAGGACTTTTTAAATATTTTTTAGATGTTACGTTTTTTTATTGTTATTATTTTTAGAATGTTTTTTATTCCAAGTGAGCATTTTCATAAAAAAGTATTCTATTCAAGAGCGGAATATGTAACGTTCTTAATATTCTCTTTGGTGCGTAGGTACACGTAGCACATTATTCGTATTGAATTTCTAAAATCCAACTTTATGGATGTGTGGCTTCTACAGAATACCAACCACCCACATTTTTAAAGAAGAGGGTGCAGAAGGTATTTTAAGCGTCTGGTTTTATTGACTTGATCATACTACGATATAGAAATAGTTAAAATTTCTTATAGCCAACTTTCGTATTGTTACCAAGTCCACGTGTAATCGTAAAACCATGTAAATCGAATTGCTGTGAAATAGAGATTTAGCAAAATTTTAGTCTAGAGAATTCAGTGTTTTTACAAGCTTACATATTTAGTAAGTAAATGCATCGAGAATGAGCTTCACTTTTTTAATACTCAAAAATTAATAATAAAAAATAGTAATTAAAATAAAGTGATACAAATTTAGTAATAAAAAATGGTTCTTCTACATACACAAGGTGTAGGTAAATTGCGTGGTATGTTCTACTACGGATTATTGCGATAAAAAATAAGACGATTTAATTCAACTTACCTATTTCATTCCAAAAATTTACCCCTTCTCATATACAGCCCCTTGAAGGGGTGGAATCCTAACCATTTTTTTTTTAAATAATAATGAAAGTGCTCCATCCAGAACCTTGTAATTTGGTAGGACTGTTTAATAGCTCAAATCTAATCAACTCGGTGTGTTTAAGATAATACTGTTGTACAGGGCGCCAATTTTATGTGACACATTCTTATTCATTGCCCCCAAAGAAAGTACATTTTGATTCAACATGTCAAAATACTTAAGGACACTCTAGTGAAGTTTCTTGGACACTAAACTTTAATTTTTTTTTGTGCCTGTGTACTTTTACTTTTTTTATCATGTAAATATATCGAACGATCGAAAAAAAAAACGTCATCAAAATTGGCCGCTCAAAAAAGACTTATAAACAAGAAAAGTATTTATAGTCTTGATTTATAAAAGTTTTATAATTTATATATATTTTATAAAAGTATTTATACCAATCTTAAATTAATAACTAATTAATTGTCAAGGCTGTTATATTATGCGACATCCATTATTTATTTTGACAGCCACTTGTCAAAAGTTTGAGAACAAAGTTTCCCTTTGAGCTTTGACATAAACTTTATTTCCATCTCTCTCGTTCGTCTTAGGTAGGTTTGATGAGGTTTCTTGGATATGAGGTTTTTTTGCATATATCTTTATAATATATTATACATTTAACTAATTGTAAATTTAGTCTACAAGAATCACAGTACAATTTACAGTCTGCAGTATCACATCTGAGGAAACTGTGTGATGAAGCTATATGGTGAAATAATTGTCATGTTTACAAAATTACATGAAACTCTAAAACCTTAGTGCGGTGTAATTCGTCACTAAAATCTGTTTTTTTATTAGGAAGAGTGATTAAAAAGTTCGCGCCGAAAGCTTGATTTGCTTAGTAAAAGCCATTGTTGCACAGGCAAGTCTATCGAAATTCTGACATTTCTAATTTAAAAAATTGTCATATGTATCAAAATTGCTATTCCTATTGTATAGTATTTTATGTTTTTGTGAATTTACAAGTTATATTTATCGACAACAGTAAAACACGTTCAGTAATGTTATACAAATATAAAAAAACTGAAAAATGGTTCAAGTATGATCAGAGGTGTTTCTAGGACACAAAGAACATTTCTTTGCTGCGATTGTTCAAAACTTCTGGCAAGTTTTGACGTCGCAAAATTGGGCTGCGCCTCGTTCAGCAATTTGCATCGTCAGCCGAGAATGTGTTATTTTTCCTACTAAATACACGATATAATTAGGCTGACGCAAAAGAAATGTCGGATTTTTGTACTAAGTATTGGTGTTTGGTCCTTAATAATAAAATAAAGATTGCACATGTTTGGTCAAGTTTTACGTCATTTTAACATCTTTTAACGTTTTACGTCTAATAGTGCTTTAACAGTTCAATATGAACTGGTACGATTAATCTGCATTACATCTTAAGCTTTTTAAAATCATAAAGTTTCTGTAATGCAGCGAACACCAGCTCGCGATATCAACGATGCGTTTGGACCAGGGACAACTAATAAACGTACGGTACAGGGTAAGTATTATAAAAGTTAACCCCCTTTTATTTTTGTTATTTCTGGTCAATTTGGTTCTTTCAAAAAAGTGGTTTCGAACGATTTTCAACGTAGTTTCCGAATCTGTTAACGGTTTTTGAAATTCTTGAAAAATATACGAGGTGTGACAAAAAATATGATTTTGTTAAATGGAACACCCTATATATTCGTACATATTTCAATTTACGGTTCTTTTCTGAATACAAATATGTATAATTATAGCACATTTGGATAAGGATTTTCTAAGTTATGACGAAATATGTAAAATGACAAATCTAAACCGTATTACCCTATTTTAGGAAGTAGCCTATGGAAACAAAATTTTAATTTTGTATAAACGTCAAACTGGTTAACATTAGTCAGTTTTTTTCTGTTGGGGTTTTTTTAATTTAATATTGTGTGCTAGAAAAAAACGTATTATGCCTTATCATAGTTTAGAAAATAGGCTTAAAATTTTAGAAATATACTTATATTACAATAAAAATATGACTGCTTCACAAAGGGAATTTGGAAGGCGGTATCCTGATCAGACTGTGCCTGCTAAAGTGACGTTCAAGAAAATGTACAGTAAATTTTGTAATACAAATTCATTAAATAATGCATCTAGAAGAAAAACGAGGAATGTTATTAATGAGGAAATACAGATGAATATTTTATTATCGATCATAGAAGATCCAAGTCGGTCTACTTATTCTATATCTAAAGATCTAAATTTAAGCCAGAGTAGCGTTATGCAACTTTTAAAAAGGAATAAATATAAACCATTTCACATCCTTCCTGTTCAACATTTAACTGAAAATGATCATCGACAGAGAATAGTGTTTTGTCAACAAATCATCGAAAGATATAATGAAAACCATGATTTTTTGCATAATGTGTTTTGGACTGCTAAGTCGTCCTTTTCTACTGCTGGTTTATTTAACAGGCATAACAATCATCATTGGGCCACAGAAAATCCTCATATGGTGAAAAAACTAAAAAAAACAATGACGTAAAACTGTTAATGTATGGTGCGGGATACACCGAAACAAAATAATTGGTCCATTTTTTTAAATACTCTCACAGGTGAAGTTTATCTTAACTTAATACAAGAAAAAGTTGAAGAATATTTGGAGAACTTGCCAGTTGTTTTAAATTTAAGAACAATCTGGCAGCAAGACGGAGCTCCCCCACATAACGTTAGGCGTGTGACGAACTACTTAAACCAAAAATATAACCTGTGGATTGGAAAAAATGGTCCCATCCATTGGCCAGCAAAAAGCCCCGATTTAAATACACTACATTTTTCCTTTGGAGTACTCTCAAGAACAATATTTATAACGAAGAACTATCGGGGGACACTGTGCAATTAGAACAGCTCATACGACAGGAAATAAATATTATTAACGAAAATGCGTATGCGTATTTGAAAGCGTCCGATTAAATTTTTTTACAGCGATGTTTCAAATATAAAAAATAATGGAAGTTATGTTGAAGATATAATGTAATAATTATTTTCTAATGTTTGTAAGTTTGATATTTCTATTTTATTTGTATCCTTCTGTATCTCCTTTTGTTTCATATTTTGTTGTGACATTTGTTAAATATGTAATATATATCATATGATAACCGCTAGTTATGCACAATAAATATAATTGACAAATTGACAAATATTTTACGAATAAACAATTTTAGACATTGGAAATAATTTTTTATCCACTTTGACGTATATACAAAATTAAAATTTGCTTTCGTAGGCAACTTATAGTATACGATAATTTGTAGATTTTTTGTTTTACATATTTCATCATAACTCAAAAACTCCTTATCCAAATATGCTATGATTATATATATTTGTATTCAGAACAGAACCATAAATTGAAATATGTACGAATATAGAGGGTATTCCGTTTAAAAAAACCATACTTTTTGTCACACCTCGTACATTTTACAAATATTTCAGATTCGGAAACTACATTAAAAATCGCTCGAAACCACTTTTTAAATGAACCAAATCGGCCAGAAATAACAAAAATAAAAGGGGGTTAACTTTTATAATACTTACCCTGTACAACGGTGATTCGTTATCTTGAATTCCACTACGTGATTCTGTAGCGGAAACGAGAGCCTCGAAGATGAGCAGTATGGCAGTCGACCATCAAAAGTTGACGATGACCAATTGAAGGCAATAGTCGAAGCTGACCCGCACAAAACTACTCAAAGACTTTCTGGAAAACTGAATGTTGACCAATCTACCGTCAACAGAAAGGGACCAATCCTCCTTTATACGCCAGTCAATAGAGCTCGAAAAGGGGTGAGTTTATGACACGATTTATACCTGAAATCCGACTACGGGATACTTTTAACTTCAGTCCTTAGATGAAAACGTATATGAATTGGACTAGGAAATAGTTGCACTTTTTTTAATGACAAATTAGTGAAAAAAAAAATGTTGTTTTTTCAGTTTTTTGCTTATAGAAGAAAAGCTATTAAAGCAATTACATCGCATCCAATAGGAAATTTGTAAAGAATTCAAAAACCTTTAAAATGAAAAAAAAAATCGAGTCAATCGGTACATTTTTTCGCTTAGAAAACTCGGAAAAAAAACGAAAAAAATTACCTTTTCTTAATAAATTCGTAATTCGAGTATTTCTGCATTGTAAGAGTCAATCTTGTGGGAAAATGTAGGTAATATCACTAAGAATGAGTGTGCAAAAACTGGATTATGTCCGATGAATAGTTTTTGCACAATAGTCGAATAAAGTTTTTTACATCGTATTTTGAATATTCCATAACACGTCGAGCGATAGAATAAATGACATCTTCTCGACGGATTCGAAAACTACAGAGTGTAAACTACAATTCGTCCATTTACTTTGTTTCATTTAAATGCCATTAAATTGGTGTAAAACGCCTCTGAACACCGCGCGAAATTTGCTAGTCGCTGTCGCCGCTTCCCTTCGCTCCACCGCCACCTATCCCACGCTCGGCTGTCAGCGCGCCGCCGAACATTTTGCGCGTGGTCAGAGGCATTTTACACCAATTTAATGGCATTTAAATGAAACAAAGTAATGGACGAACTGTAGTTTCCACTCAGTAGTTTCCGAATCCGTCGAGAAAATGTTATTTAATATATCGCTCGACGTGTTATGGAATATTCAAAATACGATGTAAAAAACTTTATTCGACTATTGTGCAAAAACTATTCATCGGACATAATACAGTTTTTGCACACTCATTCTTCGTGATATTACCTACATTTTCCCCCAAGATTGACTCTTCTAATGCAAAAATACTCGAATTACGAATTTATTAAGAAAAGGTAATTCTTTGCGTTTCTTCCGAGTTTTCTCAGCGAAAAATGTACCGATTGACTTGCTTTTTTTCTCATTTTAAAGGTTTTTTGAATTCTCTACAACTTTCCTATTGGATGCGATGTAATTGCTTCAGTAGCTTTTCTTCCATAAACAAAAAAACTGGAAAAACTCATTTTTTTCACTAATTTGTTATTAAAAAAAAGTGCAACTATTTCCTAGTCCAATTCATATACGTTTTCATCTAAGGACTGAACTCAAAAGTATCCCGGAGTCGAATTTCAGGTATCAATCGTGTCATGTCAAAAAGCTCAATTGACTGGCCTATTAGGCTGACGCTTGACCACACGTCTCACAGCGAATCCTGCAGAAATTGAATGAGTTATGCTATGAAACTCTGCCTGACCCACAGTAACTTCCATGCAGAAATATTGTAGAGACAATGGATTAGCACTAAACGGTTCCAAAACTAACCTAGTACTTTTTTCAACACAGAAAACAGATTATAGCGTCTTCGTTAAAATGAATAATTACACAGGCCCACAAAAAAATTTTTTTTTTTTACTATTGATAAGAACATAGTTTTTTCTCTATATTTTTTGACGCCGAATCCAAACCCGGTGTCCGTTTAACTGTAACACGTCAGGATCAAGGTCATTTCAAGGTCAAATCGCGAAATAAATAAAAAAATTAAAAAAGAATAAACTCATATATCTTTATGTTTCTGGGGTCGCTGAATCCAAATCTGGTGTCCGCTTAACCGGAGCACGCCAGGATCAAGGTCATTTCAAGGTCAAATCGCTAAATAAAAGCTTAAAAGGGAATAAACCCATATATCTTTGTTTCTGAGGTCGCTGAATCCAAATCCGGTGTCCGTTTAGTGGCAGTAGTCACCTTCTCCAGAATCCTGTGGGGCAGCAGGCATTCTATATGCACGCACATGCAGACAGTCACGCACACATGCACTTACATACGCACACAAGTACACACTCACGCATACACGCTTTTATACACACGCGTGCATCAGCGCACACACGCAAAAGTGTGTGTCTGGTTGAAGAAGTCTAAACACGTTTATTCAATGATTCACTCACTGATTTTCAGTAAGATGATTACTATGTAGTTAGACGATATTCAGTAAGGTGGCTACGAGAATTGGTATCAACTCATCTAATGTACAGGATCCACGGACTTAGATATCTTTTACCTTAACAAATAATAGCAATACATTCACGAAACCGAAAATCCTTAACCACATTTCATTAATATAGCCTGAGGTAAATGATGAAAATGAGACCATTTACGGTCTTCTATCATGGGTTTCAGATTTGGATTCAGCAACTTTAAAAACATAGACACAAATTTTTGCCTCATTAATACGTTTTTAGTAATTTAACCTTGGAGTGCCCTTTGAAATCACGGGATACTTATGGTAAGAATAACATCAGATTCTAATTCAGCGATCCCATAAACATAGAGATTGACCTTGAAATGACCTTGATCCTGACGTGCTGCGGTTAGACGGACACCGGATTTGGATTCAGCGTCAAAAAATACAGAGAAATACTATGTTCTTATCCATAGTCAAAAAAAAAAATTCTTGTGGGCCTGTGTTATAGTTTACAACAAAAGGAGGTTACGAAATTTCTTGGAGTATATGTTGACTCTCAATTAACTTGGAACAGCCATATTGATCACTTATTAAGTAAAACGTCTACATACTGCTTTCTGATATGGCAATTGCGCCAGCGTGTAAACCTCGACATATTAAAATTGTATTACTTTGCTTATATCCAGTCTTACTTTAGCTACTGCATCATATGCTGGGGCAATAGTGGACGGGTGCATTAACTATTTGTACTTATTAAAAAAAAAATTATTCGTAATATGCTTTTCAAACCACCTGACATGTAGACCGCTCTTCAATAAATTACGTATTTTAACGATTTCATCCCTTTACATTTTAAATTGCGTTGTTTATGTTAAAACGAATTTCAATTTATTTACAAATAGAAACGATACATGCAAGGCGAGCGGTTATAACCTAAGAGAAAACTATAACCTCGATATTCCAAAACATAACCTTTCCTCCATTGCAAATGGTCCTAGTTTAATGTGTATCATATTATATAATAAATTACCCGTGGCAATAAAGCAAATAAATATACTTCATGTATTTAAGAATAAGGTTAAGTTTTTCCTGTTGGAACACACTTTTTATTCCGTCGATGAATATTTCAACTGCTCTTTTTAATTTTAATTATATTTACATATTAATATGTATAGTCCTTCTATTTTTTATTGAAAATGATAAATACGCCTGGGGAACAAAAAAAGCAGTGCAACTTTATGATTCCATGGTCGTGCATATATCTTTTATAAAATCGAAAATTGTGAAATATTTTTTTTCATTCAAATCAATATAGGAGATTAAAATTAGCCTGCATACAAAAATCTTAATATTTGTAATATAATTTGCTGTAAATAATGCTCATTTTGCCAGACAATCTCAAAAAATTGTCTATTTTAATAAACCTAGCTGAAATACACGTCACTGGCGTCTTAAACAAGTCAGAATTACTAAAGTCGTAAATCATTTTAACGACGTCGTAAAAATTTTATGGCACAGTGGACCGAATAAGTAATTAAGGAGTATTAAATACAAAGCAATCCAATACTATACTGGATCGGCATTCGCTCGCGGATCGCGGCATCGCGTTGCCGGCTCTTCAAAATTTTCTTAAGTATAGTAATATACATAAAGTTGTTTTAATTTATAATTATATTTTCCAGCAATTTTAAACGCTTTATTTTAATGCTAACTAATAAATTTATATCCATGTATTTTTTTTTAAATATTTCCAAACTAGCTTTCTAAGAACGTCACGAACTAATAATTTACTGAAGTATGAAGTATACTTGTATAGTGAGCTTAGCAATTTTAGAAAATATATCTGAAAACCTCGCTTTTTTCTACCTATTTTCAATTTATAATGGAAATACAGTACATATGTATGTGTATGTATTTTAATATTTATATATCTATGTACCTGTGTAATAAGTTTGAGTTTCCTTTTTTGATAGTAAGTGTAATATCATGAACGTATGTATGTTTTATACTAGTTATGATTGTAATGTTTTTTTTTTGTATTTGAATTTTAGACGTTTGTTATATATGCATATACAACATAGTTGTCATTCTATGATGAATTTAATTGTATTTGACTATATTCCGATACTTTTTGTAAAAGTATTATGGAAATAAATGGTATTAAAAATTAAAAATTAAAAGTACTCGCCAGACCTCTTTTTCAAGCATCTCGACACCTTTATCTGGGCGAAATGCATCAAAAACCAAGCGGATGCTGAAACGGCCTTCAATGACTTCATTGCATCTAGAATTCGAGAATTGTATGCTAGAGGAAGGACTAGGAAATGTGTGTTGATTATAAAGGTTTTAATCTCGCAATAAAGCTTTGCAAAAATGTATGCCTGTGACAGGCACACATTTTTGTGTAGGAGGTTTTATTTATTTGTTATTTTCAAGGGATTCTAACAAACGGAGTTTTAATCCTTTATTTTCATTATGTACAATTTTAAAATAGTCATTGAACATAATATGTTTTTTTTTTCTATCAATTGTGCTGCCCAATAATCTGTGTTTTTATTATTGTATCTTCTTCTGTGTTTTTTAATCATCTTTTCTAAATGTCTCCCGGTTTGTTAGATCTGTTAGATACATTATACCAATCTGTGCTAGATCGTATATATGAAGTAATTACCAACTCCCCGATTTACACATTGCTAAGAATGTATATTCCTTTAGATATTGTTATCGTTTTTTGTCTGTGTGTTTTTTTTTCGTTCACTAATCTGAGGTCGGATAATTTTCTAAAGAGTAGAGACAGTGTCAAGACAATTTCATTAAATCTTCATTATTTTCACACAATTGTTCGTTTCCAGAGTATTCAATTTTATGAGCACGTGTTGAGAATATTTATTTCAAAGGAAATGCTTATACTATGTAAAAGTCAAACGCTTTTACGGCTTACTTGATATACATTATAGGATTCGAGATTTCAGGTTGACTGCTGATTATGTTTCTTAAACGAGCAGCGGTTTAAGAAATTGATTATTCATCAGTAATTTCTGACTACCTGAAGTGAATTTTGTAATGAGTAGAGTAACAAATTGTATTCCAAATTCCATAGGCGTCCCTCTAAATATTTATACAAAACACATGCACATATTTGAGTAGAACGGCTAAAACTACTTGCGGGCACAATAGACAAAAATCCTCGCCCGTGATCTGACGATTCGCTGAAACTTTGACTGTACCTAGTATTAGCGAATCGTTCTGCGTTGTTTCGCTGTTCTCACATTGACATAATATTCTTATTAGTAATTTTAAAATTGTTTGTTATTAGTTGGTTTGTTATTATATTTAAATATATGCTATTAGTTTGTTAAATAAAAACAGTTGTAAAATAACTGTTTAAAATTATTTTACAGTTGTTAAGTTGAAAAAAGATAACACTAAACTTTATTATAAGCAACACAATCTGAAAATGAAATTGGTTTATATTAACTGGTCGTATACCAATGTATTTTTATTAGGCATGTGCCAGATCTCGAAAATCTCGTGATCTCGATCCTCGAGACGAGAAAAAAAAGTCGAGACAAGACGATACGAGACTTTCGGTTAGTCGAGAAATCTCGAGATCTCGAGATTTCGAAATTTCTCGAGATTCCGAGATTTCTTGAGATCTCGATTCATATTTTGAATATTCTCCGGGAAATTTCAAATATCAAGTAAATTTTGGGATTTTAATAATCTCGGTATTTTTAAAAATCTTGAGATTTCAAGAAATGTCGGAATCTAAAAAAATATTAAGATATTAATATTTTTTTTATATTTTTTCTAGATTCCGACATTTCTTGAAATCTCAAGATTTTAAAAATACTAAGATATTAATCTAAAAAAAATATCGATATATATATATTTTATAATATTTTTTTTAGATTCCGACATTTCTTGAAATCTCAAGATTTTTAAAAATACCGAGATCTCAAATCCCAAAATTCATTTATTATTTGAAATTTCCCAGAGAATATTCAAAATATGAAACTTAAGGAAAATATCGGAGATAATCTTTCAATTAGGAACTGTTACGTTTCGTAACGTAATTTTTATATACGCTTCGAGCTTTACACCGACGCTCGATCGATATTTTGAAATCGATGACCGATTTCCTAAATGCTGAGTTAAACCAAAATGTTAAACCAAAATGTAATAAGTTTTCTTTTATTTAATGTGTTTTGCTAGCTGAACTTTTAAATTTAAACAACTGTAAGTATTCATACATTAATTTCACCTCTTTTTAGATAAATTTCAATATATCAGGAAATCTCAGTATCTCGAGAAATCTCACGATCTCGAGAAATCTCGGTATCTCGAGAAATCTCAGGATTTCGAAAAATCTCGACTGACCGAGAATCTCGCCTCGTTTCGTCTCGAAAAATGACTTTTCGTCACGTCTCGAAAATTCGATATCTCGCACGTACCTAATTATTATTAATACAGGGTTTTTATAAAGACTTTTTATCCACCTATGGATAATACGTAGTATCATTTCTTTTAGGGTATGTGCAACTTCCGATAGTATTGATTAAAAGTGACCTGATGTATACATCTGTGTCCCATAATTATGTTTTTATAAATCTTAACTTTAAACAGCTTTTAAATGCTTTATTTATTTACAGGTTATATAAAGGGGGTACTTCATATAAACTTTTTCGACTAGAGCTCTCCCTACAAAGTTATTTACACATACAAGGCGGGCCAAAATATGTTTTTAATTTTTTATCTCAGATTATTAATATAATAACGAATTTGAGATTTGGTGTGTGTTTTTTACTAACAGAAGGACATCTTGGGGTACCATTTTAATTTTCTTTCAACATCTGTAATGAGTTGAATCAAGCAACGCTTATTTTGTAGCACAACTTTTTTGTGAGTTCATATTTAGCAGTACAAACGATATAGCACATATAGCACGTTTCTTTTAAAAACTCTTTTACCTCTCTAATTTTTCGAATAACGGTTATCAAGAAAAAAATTAAATTTGTTGTATTGTCCTATTTATACATAACAATATAAATTAGTTAAAACACATAATACGCATGTGTCACTTTAATGTGTTTCTTTCAATTGCACTTTATAAAGTATTTGATATTCGTCCAATGTAATTTAGTAAATCAGTTGTGTGTAGTTCAATTTATTTTTCTGTGCTATTGCAGAAATAACTTTTCAGGGAGGGTTCTAATCGAAAAAGTTTATATGAGAGATCCTCTTTAGAGTCACCTGTCCAACACACCCTTTTAAATTAATTAACACCATAATTATGCGACACCTCATATGCGGCTTTTGTCCGACTTTGTCATAGTCTTCTACTGGATCCATTATCGTAGCATCACAGGATGGAATTTTTTGTGGAACCAGGTTTCTTCAGGCCTTCTCAATACAGAATGTTTCCACCATTGTCCAAGGTCAAGGCTTTGATCTATTGGTGAACTTAAGTGGTGGATACAATAATACTTAAATTAACTGAAAATATTGGTATTTCAAATCCACATGTTGAAATGTATTGCATCACAAAACCGAAGGAAAAAAGTAAAAACCCATTTTTTTGTTTTTCTTTCTTATTATAGCTTGACCTTCCAAGTACCTCGTAATTTTTGTAATCAACCATTAAAAAGAGCTTGAAAAAATCTTTAATTTCAGACCAATTGCATTCAAAATATTTCTTTTTTCAGAAGTTACAAACATTCAAAGTTAGAACTCGAAAATGCAAATAAAGTTATTTCTTGTTTTACAGTTTATTTCACATCTAGCAGTGGCGGTGGGTGATATTTCAGTTAGCCATATCTTGAAAACGACACATGGGACCCACTTCACTTTTTATGTGATGACTATACACCTCTTACAGAAAGGATTTATAGTGAAAAAAACCGTCAGCATAGTTTGCGAAAAAAATGTTCAAAAACACTAGAGCACTCCCTGGGTTCTCAGTAACGCTCTGTGGAATATTTGCAGTATATTTTTTTTTCATAATCTAGAAACAAATATAAGAAGGCGTTTTTCGATTTGTTACATAATATTTTTTTTCAAAAAGTTATGGCCATTTTAATTTTAATTTTATAGGAACATTTTGTTTCCCAAAATTAAAATGGCTTGAAAAAAATGCAGCCTATGAAAAAAAAATTTTTTTTTTCATAGGCTGCATACAAAACCCTTAACATTTGTAATATAATTTGCTGTAAATAATGCTCATTTAGCCAGACAATCTCAAAAAATTGTCTGTATTAATAAACCTAGCTGAAATACACGTTAATACTGGCGTCTTAAACAAGTAGAGTGCCTAAAGTCGTAAATCATTTTAATGACGTCGTAAAAATTTTATGACACAGTGGACCGCATAAGTATTTAAGGAATGTATTAGATACTGTACTGTGCAAAATTATAGGACCACCCATGCCGAAATCGATTTTTTGGACCTACAGCGTTTATTTTAAGTTTTAGCCCAACGCTGATATTTTTATCGTAAAGAGCATCAAATTTCACTTCAGAAAACATGTACGGCATGTTGTAGACGCACTTGCAATAAAAATCGTTTAAAAAAACGACTTTTTGCAATTTGCATAAAATTAAATATCAGCGTTGGGCTAAAACTTAAAATAAACGCTGTAAGTCCAAAAAATCCCTCGGCATGGGTGGTGCTATAAAATTTCACAACAAAAAAATACAGGGTTTGTCCGGAAAGTAATGTCAGTGAGCTTTGAAAAATGGTTTTTATTGGTTCTATGTGTACAAATCTTTAGAAACTTTCAAAATACATTCCTCCTGCGTCCACACATCGGTTCCAGTGGGTCTTCCACGCATCAAAAGCCGCACGGTAGTCGTTTTCCGGAATCGCCTTTAAAGCGTCGGTGCAAGCCTTCTGAATGTTTTTCACCGACCCAAAATGCTGTCCTTTCATTGGGGTTTTGAGACGCGGAAACAGAAAAAGTCTGGGGAGGGGGCACATCGGGACTGTAGGGAGGCTGGGGAACAACGGTGATGCCTGCCTTGACGAGGTAATCGGCCACGAGGAAGCAGGTTTGCGAAGGCGCCTTCTCGCGGAGAGGCCCCCAGGATTTTGAGAAGCCCGCGGGACCCGATTCCCCCCCCTTTCAGCCCCCCCCGCCCCCCCCCGAAAAACTTCCCGCTTAGGGTTTTCCCCCCCCAAAAAACTCAAGGGGGAAGGGGCCCCCGCAAAAGAGGGGTCAATCAGCATTGTCTTGATCTTTGACCTGGCCATCGTGGTCTTCTTGGGGCGAGGGGAGTTCGACGTGTGCCATTCCGCACTTTGCCTCTTCGTCTCCCAAAGACCCAACTTTCGTCCCCGGTAATGACGTCATCAAGGAAAGCGGGGTTGTCTTCGCAGGTGTCCAAAAGTTCTTGGCAGGTTTCGACGCGCCTCGCTTTTGGCACGAGCTTCGCGCACACCTTCCTCATTCCTAAAGACTCCGACACAATTTCGTGAACAATGGTTTTCGTAATGTCTAATGTTTCGGAAATTAAACGGACACTTAGACGACGGTCAGTGTTCAACAAGTCACGCACACGTTTCACATTGTCGTCGGAACTGGAGGTTGATGGCCGTCCAGCGCGGTTCTCGTCGTTGATATCTTCTCGACCTTCTGCGAAGGCCTTGTGCCACCGGAAAATTTGCCTGTCCGAAAGACAATCGACGCCGAAAGCCTTCTTCAACATTGGAATGGTTTCCGCAGCACTCTTCTCCAGTTTCACACAAAACTTGATCGCCATCCGTTGCTCAAGCGAACGTTGCATTTTTTCTTGCACCGGGTCACTGTAACGACTCTCAAAGAACGAGTGATGCGACCGCTACAACGACCGGTAGCCAACTGACGCTTGTTTGATCTTGTTGCCAGATCCCCCACCACAATCCCAGCACGTAAAGCGTGGGCTGGCGCGCACAGTCTCGGGAATCACTGACATTACTTTCCGGACAAACCCTGTACAAAGCACAATAGTATACTGGATCGGCATTCCAGTTGCCGGAACTGCACGGCGTTGCCGGCTCTTCAAAATTTTCTTAAGAATAGTAATATACATAAAGTTGTTTTAATTTATAAATATTTTTCCAGCAATTTTAAACGCTTTATTTTAATGCTAACTAATAAATTTATATCTATGTATTTTTTTTTAAATATTTCCAAACTAGCTTTCTAAGAACGTCACGAACTAACAGTTTACTGAAGTATGAAGTATACTTGTATAGTGAGCTTAGCAATTTTAGAAAATATATCAGACAACCTTGCTTTTTTTCTACCTATTTTCAATTTAGAATGGAAATACAGTATATAAATAAATATGCGTCTTTATTTCGTTTGCAATATTCTCCCAATATGTACAGTCTGCAAATTTTTGTGGTTTTATGATTTTACTTTATTTTAGGGGTCTGATGGTGAAATCGAAATCTCATTAACTTTTTTAGATTGGCAGGGAAATCAATTTGTAAACCGAAGTATCAAGTAAGACAAAAAAAGCGGCAGCCGGGGTTTGGGGTTTAATTACGATTCGAGGCATTTTACGCAGTTTGTCTGTGTGATTTCCGATTCTATCGTTTTCTCCTTCGACATTTTTATTGCAGCGTCTATAAAGACTTTGTTCCTTTTTACTGTTGGAGAAGGCGTACTGGAACGAGAACGATTGAGAAATTCGACTGTGGAGTTTATAGGCACTTCGTTACTTTTTATGATGGTGTGATGCGTGTTGGTCCGAAAGATATTAGTAATATCATTTTATGTAACACAGTGCATAACTATTACAGTGCCGCAACAGTAGCTTTGCACGTGCTGAAGCTGTAACCGTGAACGTCTCGATAAGTACAGTCTGTTATTGTTTTGTGGATATTTCTTATATCTGTCTGGTATGATCGTACTACCTCATACTACATTTGTTGTGCGCATTTCGTGGGTAAAGTTATTCTGGGTGTACTGTAGATTTGGACCACTCTGATGATTTCTGTAAGAATCGCTAATTGTTTTACTTTTGTGTCAATTGTTGAGGCACAAAGAATGTATTCTTTTTTTTTGTGGGGGTCACACTTTTTTCATATGATGGTCCTGGAAAACTAATATCTGACCGTTTCATTATGTCTAAAATACATGTCTAACCAGATGTCTTAAAAAAAAGCGTGCCTACAGAATAACTACTCCCATAAAATACGATTTTTCCGTATTTAAAAACATCAGATGGTGTTCATGAAAATGTGTGATATTTGAATATGACTTTCATGACCTTGATGACATTTTTTTAAACTAGATGGCCTCAAAGAGACCATACTAGTCATAACCAATATGGTCTCTATGACCCATATGACTTTTATTACCCATATGTACTAGGGTGCTTTTTTTCTTTTTTTTTCACTCCCGTCTCGAAATTTTGTTGGAAATACTTTAAAAAAATTCCCTATTATTATAAAAATATATGCCCTTAATATTAATATTAAGTATTCGCCCTCAGCGTGTGAAGATTTCCCATTTAAAATACACGTAAGCTAGAGTTTTTTTTTTATCTCTATAACTCAGCGGCATTTTATGCTATTTCAACGTTTAAAAAAGCAAATTACTCTGGATTAAACGATCTATAAAAGTGCCCATTGCGACGTAACTGTAACTTACACCGGTGAGACAGTACATGTCACTAAACTCAATTTTTTCAGGAATATTTGGATTTTTCGTTGTTATTTCATAAATGCCTGTAGCTACAGAAAAAAATGTCTTAAGACAAAGTTGTAGCAAATTAATTTTTTTACAAAAAAGCTCCTGTGAACTGAACCTCTATTATTGAAATTTCTCGAGATAAGCAACTTTTATTTTTTTATAGCTTGCGACTCAAATCTTTAAATCTATTAATTTTTCATTTTTTTCTCATATTTTTAGGTTATTATCTATTTTTCCAAAGTTAGGAAGATAATAAAAGGTAAGTAACGTAAAATATTTAAGCTATAATTTATGAAAACGTTAATACGAAGAAAAGTTTTTCTTTGTCTTTTCATTGAACAAAACTTATAATATATGAGTCTATAAATATATATATCTGAAATATATGAAATGAGTATATAAAAATATGAAATATATCTCTAATATGGTATGAGAAAAAGAAAAGTGACTTTTATTCAAATGCATAGCTACCTAAAATACATATCCGTTTTATGTAAATGCAAGTTAACCTACCTATCTAGAGATTTTATTTTTCTTATTTAGTGTAAAAGTTTACTTATGTAGAATTCTATTTGTTATGCAATTTTATGAGATTTTTTTTCTGTTATCTTTTTTATTATGTATACATACATATGTAAGAAGTAAGTATTCGGATTATCCGTGCTTTTCAATTTTCCGTGCCTCCTCCGGTCCCGTGGAGCACAGATAATCGGGGTTCTACTGTATATACTTTTGTGACCAATATGATCAATATAACCATTATGACCTGTATGATCCATGTGACCTTTATGACACACATGACCTTTATGGCTCACATTATCTTTATGAACAATATGACTTTGACGACCGATATGACCTGTATTATCAACATGTGTTTATAGCCCGAATCACCTTTACTGCCGAAATGACCTTTGCCACTCTTTGTCTAGTACATAATTGTACTAAAAAGTCGATTGTACTGTAACAGACAGATAAACCGAGAGACTGACATTTTTTTCGTTTAAACAAAACCTCAAGTACAGGCCAACCACCCAAATTTCTAACAAAAATTAAAAAAAAAAACATGTTCATCGATAATAAAGTTCCACTCCACTACCTGGATGAAGAGGTCATAATATGCGCTTCTGAGTATAAGCCTCGTTTTTTTATTGAACTTTCTTTCATAAAGAGTATAAAACCATTCAAGGTGATCATGTAAATTGTATTAACAAAAAAAAAAGAGTTTTTGACTACATTTATGCTTTTTTCGGTTTTGTAATCGTAATATATGTTTCCTAACAAAGACACAGGGTGTCAAAGTTGTAGAAAAAAACTGTTTTTCTCGTCATAACTTCTAAAGCACTCGATCGATTTCCATCAAATTTCGCACACAGACTAATGTAGTATATCTCTAAGTAATGATTAAAATCATTTAAAGAAATTCTCCAGTGGCGTAGATATTGGGGGTCGGCACCCCCTTCACCCCTCCCAATCTTCGGCGCCACTGGATATTTTACAAAGAAGATTCGATTTTTGGATTCCCTGTTCAATTTAGAAAAAAAATACTCTTGCAAATTTTCGATTTATGGCTTCGTTTTTGAGATATTTATTTTAATTTAAAGTGTTGCAAACAAGACAAAACGTATGACTAAATACGATATGAGAGGCCAATATTTTCCAATAAATATCCAATTGTAACCAGCTATTCTGCGCTGAATTTCAAAAATCGAATACACCTTGACTTGCCAATCGGACTAATAAATGAGATGAACAAGTGACCCTCAATCATATTAATTTTGACATTTCTAATACATTTATTACTTGATGTATGTTTGGTAGAACATGTGTACTCGATTTCTTATAAATATCCAAATTTCTTAAAGGAAAATGCCCCTGTTTAGCAATGTTGAGTATGCAGACATGCATTTCATTTATGGATTTTGCGATTGAAGTGCAGCGGCTGCCGTCAGGGAATACCGAAAATGATATCCAGACCGAAGGCAACCAAGTGCTCGTGTTTTCGTGAGTATCCTTCGCCATTTTCGAGAATTTGAATTGAAACATACTCGAAATCCAGAGCGGCCTGGGAGAAGAAATAATCATGAAAATGCCATACTGAGAACATTTGACAATAATCCTCGATTGAGTTCTCGACGGGCAGCGTTACGTTTGGAAACATCAAAATCAACAGTGTTACGTGTACTTCATAAAGATAATAGGAAGCCATACCATTTACAGCATGTACAGAATCTGCTCCCTGGTGACGAAAACTGTCGCATGACATTTTGTAACTGGCTGCTTGATTCAATTGGAAGGAATCCAGAATTTTTACAAACAATTCTTTGGATAGATGAAGTTACTTTCACTAGAACAGAGATTTTTAACCACCACAATTGTCATGTCTGGGCTCAATAAATCCAAAAAAAACCCTTGTTAGGTCTTATCAACATGAGTTTATCGTTAATGTATGGGTGGGTCTTATAAACGGTTATGTTATTGGTCCATTCTTTTTACCTCCACGGCTTAATGCTAACCTTTTTTTGAACTTCTTAACCAATCATCTTTTCGATTTGTTCGATGAGGTCATTGCTACACAAATGAATAGCTAGTTCCAAATGGACGGTGCTCCCGCGCATTTTGGAAGACAGGTAAGGGCATGGATGAATGTAAACTATTCAGAGAGATGGATAGGGTGGTTGATACAAATTGATCAACCAGAAGTTGGAAGGGGGCCAGTGGCGCGGCCTCCAAGGTCACCAGATATTACGCCTTTGAATTTTCATGCGTGGGGATACTTAAAAGACATTGTTTACGAGACGACAATGGAAACACGAGAAGAGCTGGTGAAGATGCGTGCTGTCAACTGAAGGGAAATCGTAATTGCCGCTAAGACTTGAGTCTTAGCGGCAATTAATTCCGTGGCCAAAAGAGTTCAAAAAATGCATTGGGGTCGGTGGATTCCATTTTGAGAACTTATTAGTATAATTTATTTGCTTTTTTTATTGTGTCTTTGATATACATTATTTCTAGTAAGTAATAAATTGTTTAAAAAAATGTTGGCCTCTCATATCGTATTTTCTTGGTAGTTCAGTCATAAGTCATAAGTTTTGGCCTGCTTGCAACACTTTAAATTAAAATAAATATCTCAAAAACGAAGCCATAAATCGAAAATTTGCAAGAGTATGTTTTTTCTAAATTAAACAGGGAATCCAAAATTAGAAACTTCTTTGTAAAATATCCAGTGGCGCCAAAGATTGGGAGGGAGAAGGGAGTGCCGACCCCCAATATCTACGCCACTTGAGAATTCCTTTAAATTATTTTAATCATTACCTAGAGATGTACTACGTTAGTCTGTCTGCAAAATTTGATGGAAATCGATCGAGTGGTTTAGAAGTTATGACGATAAAACCATATGTTTTTTTCCAAAACTTTGACACCCTGTATCTTTGTTAGAAAACACTTGTGAATAAAGTTTTCTTATTAAAGTCTACTTTACTACTACTTTTTTACGACACGTTCACAGCTGCAGCTACAAAAGAAATGAGCACAAGTCCAGCTTGCGTCTACTGCCCACAGAGGCAAAGCTATTTTTGGTGTGTCTATAAAATAAATGAGTACTAGGGGCAAAGCTACTTTTTGTGTATTATATGTATAAACATTGAGTGGTATGATTATTAGCCACTAAACTCCTGAATCACCGTTTATAAATCGTGGAATACATAAAACATTTCTTGTGTGGCACATAACCGAAATAAGCGATTTGATTTATTCTTAAAGATCAGATATAGAACTTCTTAAAAAAGTGTCACAAACACACAAGAGGCGGTAAAGTGATTGATTACGTTCTACCCGCTTTTTATTGCTCGCTTAGATTTTTCTGAATATAATTTAAGTAAAGAGAAAAATCTAATTTGTTATCGATTTAAAGTTGTAGAATATCTCACCAGGTAAAGGAAAAGAACATATATTGGATATCGATTTGGAGTTGTGGAATATCTAATTCCGCAATCTGCTTTAATAAATGTTTTTCTACTAAACTTATCTGATGGATAAAGTAATTCGTCGGCATTTGACGATTGCATTAAATTTTGTATAAGATACAGACTTTACATATTCATACATTCTTCTCTGAATACTGAAACAATTATTCTATGCTAGCGGGCTAGCAGGTGTCAGGACCGATTGGAGAAGTTATGTAAATGGGTCTTGGGCCCCTAAGTTGACTTACCAAGCAATTCGCTCTAACGGGACATCGTTATTTAAAATAGATTATTTTAAGTAAAGTGTCACATTAATAGAATTAGGATGATGGTGAGGCCAAACGTGTTAATAAATTCATGTTTCAAATAAAAGCCAAGCTGGTAACATTTAGCATCGTCGTAGTTTGAATGGCGTCCCAAGTGACGCCCAAGAAAAATATCAGCGCTAAACGAACTTTCTAATATACCTTTGCTGACAACGTCATACGAGCCCAGTCCCATAGGAATTGGACCACCCTTGTTCTAAATAAAAAAATATTTTTTGCTTATATGCAGATTTCACATAAACACATTATGAGCTACTAAGAACACATTTCACTTCAACTACACTTCTAAGAACACGTTAAGAATAATATTAATGGATATTTACACTTAGAAAATGGAAGCACATAAAAGAAAATACGTCTGGTACAGAAGACTTGGACCGGAATAAAGATTCCGTATCAGGTAAAGGTCGAAGGTTGTTTTCAAAATCTAAATGACATAATAGCGTCAGGACAAAGTCTCAAATAGTTAGTTAATTTCTAGCTGTCAACTGCGTTGTGCCAATAAAGAATTGACGAAAATGGTGGGTGGAAAGTCAGTTTTCGAAGATCTGCAGAACTTTATAATGTCTGCCCATGTACATGGTATTTCCGGGTGTCAAATTGACAAACATTTAAAAATATCGCGGAGTACAGCGAGAAATAAAATTTCGTTGTTTGAAAAAGAAGGAAATGTTAAAATCAAAGACAAATCTGGTAGAATTTCAAATATAACGAAGATATATTACTGTGTACTCCGAAGGCTTATTAAACAAGACCTCCGTATTTCTTCAAGGGAACTTGCTATCAAGTGGGGAGATACAATTGGAAGACGGATTTCGAAGGATATATGCTTATTAGTATAAGAATTTTAGTTTTGACCTCAAAAAAAATCGTGTAGTCGTGAAATTTACAGGTTTTGTTCGGAATTTTGTGCTCTTTTCAAAAATGTTGGTTCCAGAAAAATCCCATGGTAGGCTTTTTGTATAGTGCTGTCAACACTCAAAATTTAGAAATTTTCAAAATGTTATGACTTTACGCGCTATTTTCTAGTATGATGCAACAAATTGGATTCGTTTGAGTACAGAATAGTCTAAAATTAGTAACCAAACAGTTTTGTATGAAAAAATTGCAGTTCCGACTAGAGCTGTCAACGTTATTTTTCATACTTACAGCCATTTTTTGTGCTGCCCGATCGTGTGCGTTTCCGCTGACTTTGATAGCTACTAGGCGTCATTGTTACACAAAAATAGAACGCTATGGCTGAACAAGAGGACTTTAAGCTAATAAATATAGTGCTGTCAAAGAAAATTCGAATACCTTGAACATAGAGCTGTAAAGATTTTCAGAAAGGTTTCATCTGTAACATTTCGGTATTTTGTAATTTAAAAAAAATGTATAGTGCTGTCAAAAAGAACAAGTGCCATGAAAGTAATGATTTTCCTTAATTCGTTTAATATTTTTAAATAAGTATATAATGACATCTAAATTTCATACTACTCCATGTCTTCAGAGTCATCTGGATCATCTACCTCTATTTCATTTCGTACATTACTGCAATCTACTCCAGCACATGTTGAACACATCTGGGTACAGGGGAGGCCGGAGCGGCGGCACTCACACGCCCGTTCACACCTGTTTATTCTAGCCTTGACTGCTATTATAGCTCTCTCGTCTTTTCTCTCATCTGCTCTGTTTAAGATCGTCTTTGCAGTTTCCTTGCCCTTCACAAGACGAACAACAGTGCGGTGGCAGAGTCTAGTTTTTGGATCAACATCAGTTTTTGCTGGCTTCCCACAGTACAAACAGTCATTTGTGAAATTGAAAATCGGCTCTGACGACCGTCTCTTTACTGCTTTCAAACAATTTTCCTTGTTCTCAAAATTTTTCTGAAATACAATAAAGGGAAAGAAAACTTAAGGAACGCGTTGCAGAGGGAAGGCATGTCCAACCATAACCTAACATTATTGAAAGTAACATTCATGTAGAGAAAAAGACTAGCGTTTCACATGCGACTGGTTAACCACATGGACCTGAAGTTTAGAGGTATCCTTAAGGCGATCGCAAAGCCCGTCGTTCTTCAGAACACTCACTTTCTTGATATTTCGACAACAATACTTGACTTATCCGCAGGAGGTAACCCATCACCAACAAGTGCACACAATAAGCAATGCTCCATTTAAACGCCAAAAAAAAAAAAAAAAAAAACGTTATCTTGGAAATTAATAATATTATGACCGAGTTTGCGATGTCAACAGCACTATGCCGCGTTAAACTCACAACTGGTCAACACTTCAACCAAGCAAAAATAGAATAAAATACATAGAGTAGCACGTGGAACACAGTGAAAGCGGTCGTCTGTAATGAAAGAAATACGAAAATCTTTACAGCTCTATGTTCAAGGGATTCGAATTTTATTTGACAGCACTGTTTTTATTAGCTTAAAGTCCTCTTTTTCAGCCATAGCGTTCTATATTTGTGTAACAATGACGCCTAGTAGCTATCAAAGTCGGCGGAAACGCACACGATCGGGCAGCACAAAAAATGTCTGTAAGTATGAAAAATACCGTTGACAGCTCTAGTCGGAACTGCAATTTTTCATACAAAACTGTTTGGTTACTAATTTTAGACTATTCTGTACTCAAACTAATCCAATTTGTTGTATCATACTAGAAAATAGCGCGTAAAGTCATAAAATTTTGAAAATTTCGAAATTTTGAGTTTTGGCAGCACTATACAAAAAAGCCTACCATGGGATTTTTCTGGAACCGACATTTTTGAAAAGAGCACAAAATTATTAACAAAACCTGTAAATTTCACGACTACACGTTTTTTTTTGAGGTTGCAGTGAATTTTTGCTTATAATTCTTGGACTATATGGCGTGTGAGAAATAGGGTTGCAGTTATTACAAGATAAGTGTTATGAACATAATACCGGTCATTTTTATTCATTACATGCAGTTTAGACAAAAACAAAACCTCTGTTAACTCAACAACATAAAAGAAACATATTGTTGTGATCAAAAGAGCGACACAATTGGGCACAATGCAAGTGGGACCCTGTTATCTGGAGTGATGAATCAAATTTTGAAGTCTTCGTTGGAGATACCAGAAGTAGAATTCTTCGACTTTCAGGAGAAGAATATCATTCTAGTTGCCTAAAGCGCTAAGTGAAATTTTCTCAAGGAGTAGATAGCTTACATATTATTGATGGCACTGTTAATGCTCAGACATTAGCATTAGCATTAGACATTAATTCTAATGCGCCACATGCATTTTCTTTTATGTAAAACTTTTTTACATTTAAAAAAGGATATCTAAAAAGTCCCATTCATGTACTAACTTTTTGATCTCTTCAAGTTTTTCGAAAAGTTAGAGATTAATGAGAAAACAAAGTAAATGTATTGCAATGCATTTTCAAAAGACGAGCTGTTTAACGCAAAGGTTGTTTAAGAAGTGATTAAATAAAGGTGTTGATCGCTGCCTATCTTCAAATTAATTGTTTTGAAATTATTTAACATTCGATTTATTACTTGGTTAGGTTAGTTTAAGTTGGGTTAGTTAATTTCAAAGTAACTTTGAACAAAGAGACAAATGACTGGGATAAGTTGGGAAAAATTAGTATTAAATAACATTATATTAAACAACTGTCAACCAAATAGTTT
Organism: Aromia moschata; assembly: GCA_029963805.1. NCBI lineage: Eukaryota > Metazoa > Arthropoda > Insecta > Coleoptera > Cerambycidae > Aromia > Aromia moschata. Next base: position 51,054 of record JAPWTK010001161.1, read on the forward strand.
ACCTATGATTCTACTAGGCTAAGAAGTTTGGAACTAAGAACAGAAGTGAACATGAATGAAATGAACGAATAATTGATGTTATAATAAATTAAAAAAAAAACAAAAATCTGTCAAATATCGACAATACTATCTACAAAAAAATGTTGAAAATGATCGCCTTCAGCTCTAGTGCAAGCATCTACTCCATTTATCATACAATTGCCTATGTTTTGAAATATTCCTGGTGAATTTCTCATCGAGTCACAACCTGCTATAATACGATTTCGAAAATGATCGATATTTCCAACTGGGCTTGAATAGACCAAGGATTTCAGATATCCTCATTTGCAAAAATCCAAAAGATTCAGATTCTTGCACGTATACTAAAATAGGCACGTATAAAAGATTCTTGCACGTATAAAATGTCTTCAAGAAGACAAGTAATTCTTCAAGAAAATGACAATATGAGTCACCATCTAATCGCAGTGGAAGAATATAGGGACCTATTAAATGATTGAGCCACACATTTAATGAAAATTGATATTGACGATTTCCTTCAAAAAAGCCATGAGGATATTGAGGAGAAGTGCGATTATTATGAAAATTTCTAATACTTGAGCAATTCGCCTCATCAGTAAATAAAATATTTCTTAAGAATTGTGGCGCTTGACCGATCATGTTAATTAACTATTGACAAAAAACCACACGCGGTAAAAAATCTCGAATCAGTAATGCCTGCACCCGTTGAAGATGATAGGGATATAACTGTTATTCTTTTAAAATTCTAAAAACCACCGAGTGGCTTACATTTAAGGTACGACCTATTTTCCTGGTACTAGTTTCTGGGGAGTACATTTCTCAAGGACTAGATCGCTTACGTATTATTGATGGCACTGTTAATGCTCAGAGTACATTTCTCAAGGAGTAGATCGCTTACATATTATTGATGGCACTGTTAATGCTCAGATATATAAAATAATTCTTGAGGAGGAGTTATTACCGTTCATAAGATACTTTAAGTTACCGGTAAGAGAATATTGTTGTCAACAGGACGGTGCACCTTGCCACACCGCAGACTGTGAGTGTACCAGTTCGAACAGTTGGGCATTTAAAATTAAAGCTGCAAGAAATTTGGGCTAATTTCACATCAGAATTCTGCAGAAGCCTAGTAGAAACTATGCCCGGGAGAATTACGGCAGTTTTACAGCGAAAAGGTGATTGCAGACAATGGTGACTATCAGTGACTCAAATAGACCAATTCTGATGCAACACACGCATTTTCTTTTATGTTCTCGCATTTACTAATCGCATCTAAGTACGTATACAGGAAAAAATATCGCTACTCTCAAATACACATATTGGATACATATGTATGTACTGTATATCCTTAATGATTCAGATTATAATTTCTAACAATTTCTTTCTAAGTAGCAAGTCTCCAGTCTCCAATAGAGCTTTTGTTTTACATGAAACTTTATGGGAACATGTTTTAGATTAAATATGTGTTATTTCACCTTATAAAACTAAATTGATTTCCAGGTTAGATGAAATCTTCAACGATATTGGTACGAGCCCAGTCGCATAGGAATTGAACCACCCTATTTCTAAATATATTTTTTTTGTGTATGCAGATTTCATAGAAACACAATATGAGTAAAAGTTGCAACTAATTTTATTTGACATAGTACACTTCTAAGAACACATTAAAAATAATATTAATGAACATGAGTTTTATATACGTACAAACGAATTTTTTAAATTGTTTTAACTATGCGTGAATTATGTGACATAATGAATATAAAAAAAATAATTGAGTCTCTCAAAATATACTTTAATAAATATATATGTCAAATTATAATAAGAGACATACGAATATTTGATGATGTTTCTGTCTCCAACAGATCTGTCTTCTTCATGCGGTAGCTAAGGCCAAAATGTGTCAGGTTTGTTTTATTGATGATGCGATGTTGATGCAACTTTTTTTATTCTTGGTAGAGAATGGCCAGTGAAAGTACTGTATTTCCATTCTAAATTGAAAATAGGTAAAAAAAAGCAAGGTAGTCAGATATATTTCTAAAATTGCTAAGCTCACTATACAAGTATACTTCATACTTCAGTAAACTGTTAGTTCGCGACGTTCTTAGAAAGCTAGTTTGGAAATATTTAAAAAAAATACATGGATATACATTTATTAGTTAGCATTAAAATAAAACGTTTAAAATTGCTCGAAAAAATAATTATAAATTAAAACAACTTTATATATATTACTATACTTAATCAAATTTTGAAGAGCCGGCAACGCTGTGCCGTGCCGGCAACTGGAATGCCGATCCAGTATACTATTGAATTGCTTTGTATCTAATACTCCTTACTTACTTATTCGGTCCACTGTGCCATAGAATTATTACGACGTCGTTAAAATGATTTACGACTTTAGCAATTCCACTTGTTTAAGACGCCAGTGACGTGTATTTCAGCTAGGTTTATTAACACAGGCAATTTTTTGAGATTGTCTGGCTAAATGAGCATTATTTACAGCAAATTATATTACAAATATTAAGAGTTTTGTATGCAGGCTAATTTTAATCTCCTCTATTGATTTGAATGAAAAAAAAATATTTCACAATTTTCGAATTTATAAAAGATATATGCACGCCCATGGAATCATAAAGTTGCAATACTTTTTTTTGTTCCCCAGGCGTATTTATCATTTTCAATTAAAAATAGAAGGACTATATGTATATATGTATGTATGAACTCGTGCGTATGAACTCGTATGTATGAACTCGTATATATGTGTGTGCCAAGGTATATAACACATTAGATATAAAACATATATGTATAACAGAGGTATATAAAACATTAGGACACATGCCGACGACTTCACTTAGCGTAGTGGTAAAATATTGAACGAAAGAATTGTCATGGGACAGACAGAGCTTTAGTAAGAGAGGACGAATATTAAAGGAATGGGAATTCTCGAAAGTGGGACTGGTCGAATGTAGGTGTTGTCGGCGGTGTGGGTTTCGAAAGACATTAGGTCACCTTATTTTACAGAAGCCACATAACCGAATAAGATTATCGTTAATCAAAATGCCTAAGAAAGTAATACGAATATATTTTGTCTGTATTTACTTGTTTTCTCACCCTACTCATTGTTTTATAATCTGCTAAGATCAAAGGACGTAATTTGTATGGGATTAAAAAAAAACGAATAAAATTAATTTTAGAGTATAATTAATATTATTCTCATCTCTTCACTAATTTTAAAAGATAATGGAAATAACTGTAAAAGAGAAATGTATCTGAGTTTTTTGATGATTTTTGAAATTGGAATAACCTATTTCTTTTATGTATTAAGGATAAAGTTTTTCATGAATACCAGAGAATGTTTCCGAGTTTGTTTAAAGTCACCGTCTAATCGAGGAAACCGAATTAATTAAGCGTTACTACGCCCACGTGTTTTAATGGGTTTGAGAACTTGCGTTATCAAAGTAATTTTAGTTAATTACAAGCATTTCTTGATAATCTGAATTTACCTACGCACAATCCAGGTCCCCTGTTAATGGAAATAAAAGTGTTATTTTTCACGAGATTACAAGAGACAGCTCCCGGTCCTTCCACCAGTTTCTCACCTTTATTGCGATTGGTTTGCCTCCCTCTCTTATATTGATGTCGCGTCTACCGAAGAGAGAATCTCACTTATCAATTGTCCTTCACTCTGTAGTGTACGTAGTATTGTAACCAGATCTGTCTAGCAGAAGAACGTACAGAATGCCCATTGTGCTCTTAGCAGATAGTAACAGAGTAAGTAGAAGTGAGAAGAAATGTAAACAAACACAGAATATATTGCTTAGACCTTATAATTGACGATAATCTTATTGGTTAGTGGAACGAGTAAGGTTTTGGGGGTGTGTATGTGAAAGTCGCAGACGTTAGCGATGTTACATAAATCCCAGTAGAGTATGTGATAATTTATACCTATATTCGTTTGGAAGAACATTTGACGTAATGTCTTGTATGTTTGTATATATGTATATATGTGTATGTCTCTGTATATATATAGTATATATGTTTTTTTTTTACATTTTTATAAGTTATACGTTTTTATATTTCTAAAGTATAGGTACATATGTATGTCTTATTTAACGTTAGTCTAGTGTCTATATTTTATTTAAGTTTGTATAATGTATGTATGTAGTTTATGTATTGCACTATACTTATGTCTGTATTTTTAATGTATTATAATAATATATAATCTACATATTAGAGATTAGAATATTGACTATTCCTAGGCTGTAAAAAAGTTTCACAGGAAAATAAACTATCTTATCTTATCTTATCTTATCTTGCGAAACCCCCGCCGACGCACAGCGGGGCCGATTCCCGAAAAGCTGGCCAAAAAGTCGAAAAACTAAGATATTTACTTGAAACTTGGTATATATGGGTTTCTGGGGTCCCTGATAACGAATTTCAGGTCAAAATAAAAATAAAAAAAAACAAACAAATGACGGCTATAAAATACTAGAATAAATCTATAAATCGTATTTTTTATTGATTTTATGTTTAATTTTGTACACATACGTTTTCAGTCGCTGATTAGTAATCTGGTCAAAATAAATAAAAAAACTAACTGGCGGCTACGAAATACTATAAAGCATATCTATAAACCGTCATTTTTATTTAATTTATGTGAAACGTGGAATATATAGGTTCCGGAGTCGCAATAACGAATCTGGAAACAAAATGAATGGCAGATGTAAAATGACGAATACAAAATTTCTAAAATTCATAATTTTTATTTATTTTATGATAAAACTTGTGACAGATAAATTAAGAACATTACGTACATTAGGTACATTCAAAACAAAGTGGCAGCAATGGCAGCTAATTTTTACAAATGTTGTTACATAATAATTATAAACTTTAATTTAAAATTTGTTTCACTGCGGAAATCCGTGGAAGGAACTTTTCTCTATTTTTCGGAAACAATTGCACACAAACTTTCATTATTTTACACTTCAAACATTGCGTAGCTGTTAATTTATATTGATTTGTTATAATTTTTGACAAATATGATAATAAACTAAATTTTTCCATTTAAAACATCCATTTTGTAGGATTAAAAAAAGATCAACTTTACGATTTTCTACGAATTTTGCTTTTATTTTCGGCCAACTTTTCAGGAATCGGCCCCACTGTGCGCCGGCGCCGCCTACCTTCACCCGGCGATGTGTGCGTCAGACCCACTGATTTGTACACTAACTGGGTAGGCAGTAGGACATAAATGGGAGAAAAATTATGAAGGTTCACCATGTTGTAAGACAGTAAGCAGACTTATTGCAGGAGACCGGTTTTCCAGCTATGCGCATGATCACACATCGGCGCGTATTTGAATGCGAGGGAGTGATAATAAATCTGATGTGAAGTGAATAAATCTGAAGTAAATAAATATGATTATGAAGTAAATTCATAATTTTGAGAACAGAGAGAAAGTAAGGGTTTCAGATCATACATAATCAAAAAAGTAAGCAACAATAGAGGTATATAAAACAAAAACAATGGTCCGGTATGGGCTTGTAATGGTAATCCACAAGGCTCGGGTTGAATCTTGTGGATTACCATTATTATTACCATTACCATTAAACATAATTTCTATTAGTGTGTGTATACATTAATTAATCGGCTTTTTGGGCCGGGTAAGATCAAATATAAATAAAATGTATACAGGGTGTCCCGGAAAGTATGTAATAAACTTGAGGAGGTGATAGTACTGTATTTCCATTCTAAATTGAAAATAGGTAGAAAAAAGCAAGATTGTCAGATATATTTTCTAAAATTGTTAATTAAGTTTTCTAACTAATTAAGTTTTCAGTAAACTGTTAGTTCGTGACGTTCTTAGAAAGCTAGATTGGAAATATTTTAAAAAAATACATAGATATAAATTTATTAGTTAGCATTAAAATAAAGCGTTTAAAATTGCTGGAAAAAAATAATTATAAATTAAAACAACTTTATGTATATTACTATACTTAAGAAAATTTTGAAGAGCCGGCAACGCGATGCCGCGATCCGCCAGCGAATGCCGATCCATTATACTATTGGATTGCTTTGTATCTAATTCTCCTTAAATACTTATTCGGTCCACTGTGCCATAAAATTTTTACGACGTCGTTAAAATGATTTACGACTTTAGGAATTCTACTTGTTTAAGACGCTAGTGACGTGTGTTTCAGCTAGGCTTATTAACAGACAATTTTTTGAGATTGTCTGGCTAAATGAGCATTATTTACAGCAAATTATATTACAAATATTAAGAGTTTTGTATACAGGCTAATTTTAATCTCCTATATTGATATGAATGAAAAAATTATTTCACAATTTTCGAATTTATAAAAGATATATGCACGCCCATGGAATCATAAAGTTACCCGCTTTTTTTGTTCCCCAGGCGTATTTATCATTTTCAATTACAAATTGAAGAACTATACATATAATAATCATATTAAAAAAAAATCTTTATAAATGTGCCCTTTGGAGTTATGACTCTCTTTTAGGTATCCCCAAGACGGGAAATATTGATTTCTAATTTTTTTTGGGCTCAGGTAAGAAGATGAAATTTTGAGAATAAAGTTGGACAAACAATTGCCTTATTTGGTGAGAATACGAATAAAATCCAGAAAACGTAAAGGGTATTTTTCGAACACCCCGTACATATTTTTGTCGGGAAAAAAATTCTGGTTATTATACTGTTTGTGGCCCAATTATTTTTGTAAAGACAATTCGATTTTGAAACTTTTTTCTCTAGATATTTTTTCGAGAAACGTGTCGTTTTCCCGTAAAAAAAAGTTAAAAGAGGTCACCTCATTGTTCACCCCGAGACTTTAAAAGTTTACATAGTAGGCGTCTGTCACTTGCAGTGACATTTATGCTGTGGCTTATTTGACAACAGCCTTGCATTCTGCAAATGAATAAGAATAATTAATAATTTTCATTTCACTTATCGTGAATATCCAAATATGCATACTTACGGTAGGAAACGTTGAATTTAGATGTGCTTAATATTATGTATGTTTTTTGGCTCAAGACTTATGTTCTTCAATGAGAGGACGTTATAACGAATATTAGAAAAAGTGTTAGGTACATAATAATATTATTTAACGTTAAATGATTTCATTTAATACATGCTCAAAGATACACACCTTAAAATAGATAGAAATAATACAATTTTATTAATTTTGTAGGTAATTATAATAAATGTTCAAACTGCGCTCCATGGGCTTTAATACAAGCTCGCAGCCTTCTAATAAAATTAAATCTGATTCTAGTAAATACATCAGGATTATTTCTAATAGCATTAAACGCTTCTACTATTCGCTGACGAAGTTCTTCTTCTGAATTAACAGAATTGCTATAAACGAGAGATTTAGTATGTCCCCATAAATCAAAATCAGCCGCATTTAAATCTGGTGAGCGACACGGCCAGTTTATTGGTGCATCATTCCCTCGTCCAATCCATCGACCGCTAAATACTGTTTAAATGTCGTCGTACTTGATGACTAAAATGGGCAGGTGCCCAGTTATGAAGGTACCATAAACGCTGCCGTAATACAATTGGAACATCTTGCATTAACTCAAGAAGATGGGTTTGCAAAAAATTTAGGTATTCTCTGGCACCAAGTCTTCCTGGTAGAAAAAAAGGTCCCAACAGATGGTCGTCTACAATCCCACCCCATACGTTAACTGAGAAGGTCTGTTGATGGCGACTTTCAATTATGGAATGTGGATTTTCATCTGACCATGTTATGCAAATTAAGTATGCCATCTCGTGTAAAAGTTGCTTCATCCGTGAACAAAATTGTTCGTACAAAATCTATGTTTCGGTGATGAAAGTCTAGTCATTAACTGTCAAAACTCCATTCTAAGTGGATAATCCTGGGGTTGTAGACTTTGCACCTTTTGAAAATGGTAGGGGTGCAGAATTTTTTTTTAAGTACTCGCCACACCAACATTCTACTAACTTCCAACTGGTTAACAAATCTTTCGGGCACTTGCTCTGGGATTCTGTTCAATAGCTCTCAATATTTGACCATCAAGTTCAAGATTTCGTGCTGAAATTCTGCCACTGCCAACATAACGAGGCACAACACTTTCAGTTTCACAAAGTCGTGCGTAAACCTGTATAAACATTTGAACCGACTACTTCTTACTACTGCTACGAAAACCATAAATAAAATGCATATATGCTTATTGACGGTGAGTGAAATGAAAATTATTCATTCTTATTCTCTGATAATGACACACTATGAATGTCACCGTACGGGGATAAGACCGCTGTCAAATAAGCCACAGCATAAATATCACTGCAAGTGACAGACGCCTATGTAAACTTTTAAAGTGTTTGTCTCGGGATGAAAAATGAGGTGACCTCTTTTAACTTTTTTTACGGGAAAACGACACGTTTCTCGAAAAAAATATCTAGAGACAAAAAAGTTTCAAAATCGAATTTCCCGTCAAAAATATGTACGTTGTCTGGATTTTATTCGTATTCTCACCAAATAAGGGCATTGTTTGCCCTACTGTATTCTAAAAATTTCGTCTTCCTACCTGGGCCCAAAAAAAATAGAAATTAATATTTTCTGTCTGGGGGATACCTGAAGAGGGTCATAACTCCAAAGGGAAGCATTTGCGGGGGTATGTTTATAAAGACTTTTAATATTATTTTTATATGTACTATCACCTCCTGAGGTTTGTGACATACTTTCCGGGACACCCTGTATACATAATATCTAAAAAATACATTGCTTTTTTATCCTAACGGGGGGGGGTGGACGTTATCGCCTTTGCGGTCGAGTCTCCGCTCGTTAATAGGTACCGGTCCTTAGTCCCTTTGTACCATATATTGATAGACCATGGTGTGAAACCCTGGTCCAGGCCATTGCAGGGCATCTCGATTATTATACAAGTTTAACATATGACCATAACGCCATGAGGACTTAAAGTTGGATTCTTGTGTAGAAAAAAAAGCAAGAAAAAACCTACTTAACGGACACTTTTTGCGTATTACACATAAAGAACACATTTACACGTCTTTTACAAAATATTTTCATTGGTAGTTCCTCCGCAGCAGTCCAGTTAAAAAGTTTTGGCTTATACTCACGTTATACATATTAGCAGTATTAAGACCGTAAAATACGTTTTTGTTATCGTGACTGTACTGAAATGAATAAAATGTATGATTTATTATTATTTATGAAAATCTGGCAACGTCGCGTATTTATTTCCCTAACTCATTTTATACAGCCCAGACGTACATACTTATAGTTTCTAAGCGCAGTAAACATATGTAAACACCTTACTGTTTTTGTTGTTATTTAATTAAAGAAATAATTGTGGTAGATCCTATCCGTTACAAAGGAATTTTTATTAAAAAAGTCCTTTATAAAAAAAATAAAAGTTAAAAAATTAAAAAAAATAAAATATTGCAATAAGTAATGTTATTTATCATAAATGTTTTGTTTTATGTTTGGTTCGTTCAATATATTTTGTATTTAATGTTATAATTTATAACAAATGAATAAAGTATTGTATAAGACTTATTCCTTCATGTTAATGCATATCAATTACTTATTAAATAAATATTTTAAAGTATTTGCTTTTATACTTTTTGATTGCTTCATATGTTCGAGCCTTGTCCTTTCGTTCCGACATGTTACTCTCCTTACAACGTTGCCGTATCATTCCCACGCAACTATTCTAATATCCCCTCCACAAAAAATGTCTATAAAAGTCTAAATGAGTTATTTATTTTAATTGTTTATTAAAATCTGTTCAGTATATGCTTCCTTATATTTTGGAAGAAAGTGTTTCGTGCTTGATATAAACATTTTTCGTGTATTAAGCTTTATATTTTTTTTGCACGAGGAATAAGTACAATAAAATTGTATAACCATATCATTAAATTTAAGACAACCTTAAATGACAAACTAAACGGATTAAATGTTTTGAATGAGTTGGACAGTCCCTCTGTGATTAGATTATCCTAGTCTATAACATCTGATACATAACCTATTTCCCCAGATTATGATCCAATATTTTCATTAATTATTTAAGCCAATATCCTCAAAGGCGCAATAGGCAAATATCATATCTTACATATTCTTTATAGTGTCTGAGGATGTCTAAAACATTTATTTTTAATTGGATTTTGGTAATTTACAATGTCTCAAGAAATGATTGAGATATGAAGCGGGAATTATAACTCGGACACACTGTACACGGCGATCACTGAAAAGTAAATAGCAAACAGCCCTTAGCATGGTTTTTGAGAATTTTTAATTGAAATACAACAATTTCATATTTATTTTCTTATAAAAGTCAAAATTGCCATGCATAAAAGATTGACATTCCACAAATGATGCAGAATTTACCCTATTAATATTTTCTAAGGCGATTTTTTCGCAATATTTTATATGGTTATAAGTAGGGTCCGGAAAATGTCATATAGCGTAGAGTTGGCTCAACAACTTTCTGATAATTAAAGTATAAACCGTATTTATTTAGCGCGTATTTCTTGCCCGTGCATACGTACGCCACTAACCCATTCTGTTAACGCAAGCTGGACTCTAGTAACCCAGTTCCCATGCGTGTAGACAGAATACGCAATGCCGTTTAGCCATATACCGAGCCGAATATTCCGGTAGCGACAAGTGCCGATATTTAGTATTCTACATGACGTCGATGTGTGCGGATCAACGCTAGAACCACATGCGGACCGGGTTCAAAATAACTTTATGTTACGTGAGTCGTTAACTCATGAGTTCGTGTAGTGTATTTACATATTATCTAACTTTGTGTGGATTTTTGCAATAATGGCACACTCGTTGTCATTTGTGAATAGACCGGAAAAGTTTATTCAAAATTACGGTGAATGACATATTTAAAAAGTATACGGATTATATTTTCTGTATTTCTTACAATCGTCGATATACATATGTATATTTTGTAGTTGCCGTGAGTGTGAAAGAAATTTAGATTCGAATATCCATCAATAAAATATACCTGTCATTGTTACAAAAAGAGAAATTTTGGTTTGATTTGTGCATAATATTTTACGCATATAGCGTTTCATGGAACGTGATCGACAATATTCACTTTAGACGTTTTTTGCCAAATATGTATCCGATTTTCCATTGCCATTTTCCATTATACATTGCTTAAGCATACCTACAGAATACATATCAACGTGTCATGGGAAATATCAAAGAGGTCATACGCAATACATTTCTGTGGCTGACAGTGGATGAAACAACAGATTTTCGCGGTAATAAGGTCGTTAATGTTCTGATACGAATTTTAGGTGTTTCAGATATTTTCGCTTCGCTATTTAACTTCAGTAGATGTTGAACGATTCTTTTTTTTCTACAGCCAAATGTACAGACCAAATAGCTCACGTTTAACGAGAAGAAACGCAGAAAGACTACTGGTTATAGCAACATACACTCAAGCAGTGAAGACAGTCGGTATTTCTGAATGACATAAGCGATTGGTATGTACATTATATTAACACATTCTTATTCCTGTCTTTTTGGTCTTTCATATGTCCTTCCGTCAATGACATGATGGATTATGAGTCCGGCCCTGCATTGTGGCACACTTTTTCGGACCCTAGTTATAAGTTACATATAATAAAAAACACAATTATAAAATATATTTGAATGAAAGCTATAGCTACACAAGTTTTACTGTAATCTGATTTATCAACACTATGTACATTTTATGATTATGAACAGTAACAGTACTATTCACGTTACTATGGTCTCCAGCTAATATATGACATAAGTAAATTGGCCTAATTTTGACATACAAATGCAATATTGTTAAATGCTGATTTGGAATGGTGGATATTAGTCCACCTATGTACAGGGTTTTTCATTATGTTTTGACTGTGACATTATCGTAGTACCGCACCTTCTACTGTTGTAATATAGTTAACACTATATTACATGATATTTAAGATTATATGATATTTAAAATAATACTATTTTATTGCTATAAGTTTCTTAAGAAACATTAACAAAGGCAAGTAGTGTTTATTAAATACAATAATTTCAAATATATAAAGTTACAATGTAGAACATATATAGAATTTAGACAGTAATAGCAAATGTAATGTAGTAGTAATGTAAAATAGAAATGTGCTATTCAATAAGATCTATTAATTCATCTAACGGGCTTTTATTTTAAATTTATATTATAATTAGTCAAGGTCAGAGTTCAGAAACCTGCCGTCAGATCAGAATAACTTGAAATTAATGAACTTTATAAACAATCTAAATGAGGAATAAAACTATTGAAATGCGTCAATAGAAAAAATTATTCTAAACTCCTACCACATTTTCTAAAATAAGTACATAAATATTGATTTTATATAACATAATCGGGTAAATTGTTATCTTAACTACACACCCAGCCTTTAAGTAAAGGCATTTTCAGGATGCCGAAGATTACGCTTGATTGTTTACCATTTTCAAAGCCTCAATTTTCCTTTTATCTTAACTTTTCACATTGAAGGCTTAGACAGGCCTTATCGTAATTGTCTGTAAAAGTCCCGGAAATATTGTTCGTACGCTTAGGGCAGGATAATAATTGGATCTATTTTTGTTATTTTACAACTTAGTTATAAAAGAGCTCTACATAAATCTCGTACTCTACTTCACCCTCACCCTCCCGCCTAGGGGTTAACTAGAACAAAATATGATGAAAATATTAAAAGCTTGTGTTCATTTGGCTGATGCTAATTTGGTTGCGGAAGGGGGGGGGGGGGTTGTTCTATTGCATCCTAATGTGAATTAAGAGATATTCGTGTGTCGGTTTCTGAGGTAGAAGGATTCAAATATCACATTATTATGCCTCTATTCCCATTTTTTATTTCCACATTCATTTAAAAATAAGTCAAATCGGTCATATAGGTTGTGAAGGTCATATGGGTCATAAAGACCATTCAGATCATCAAGGTAATAAATTTCATAAACTAACTAAGTTATAAAAGTCAAATGGATAATAAATATAATTTCGGCCATAAAGATCATGTAGACTATAAAGATCATATTGGTAATAAAGAATATACCGTGTGTGTACAGCAGACATAGGCCGGCTGTGAAAAAAGACAAATGCTACACTTCTCGCTCTACACGACTAGCGCAGGTGGTTAGAGGGCCGGTCTTATTCCCTTACTACCTTCGATGCGTATGCCGTTGCTTAATATATTGTCTGTCGCCTCACGTCTATTTGTTCATTTTCATGACTGGCTCATGCCTGGTGTACACGCAGGGTATTCATCAAGTTCATATCACTTATATCAAAAAGTTCATATCATCAATACTGGTCATAAAGATGATAAAGGTTATAAAGGTAAGTTATCCATCCAGGACAAAAACGACAAAAAAAAAAACAAAAATTGGAGCCAGAACTCCTCGTCGATAGCTATGGATTGTGCCAAGAAAGAGTGAATTTTCAAATTCTCATCAATATCGAAGATTTATGTGTCGATGTCGACCATATTGGATTCACCATCTTGAACGACGTGAATCTGACCTTGGATTTGTAATCAGCGACTCCGAAAACGGAGAGATGTCTTGGTTTACTATGTCGGGAAGTTTGTCACTCACACGTTTGAACTTGAAATGATCTTGACCTAGACCTGATTTTGAAAGTTTTTGGAAAGTTGTAGGAAAATAGGTGATTACCAATTAGGTAGTGTTATTTATTAGAAGTACAATATTGTTGTATGAATATTATAAATATTTTTATTAGCTAAATAGGCATATCGTAGTTCTAGGAGTATCACATTTGAAGTTGTAATTGTCATTTCATATAATGTTTCCAGAAATCGAAAAATAAATTGTTGTTGTTGGCATTGTTAATATTTGTTTCTGAGTCTTGTATGTCATGATTCAGAATTCACTGCTGATCTCAGTGTATTAGAAACTTTGGGTGATAATTAGTAATATAGGGTAATGTTTCTCTAAAATTCAGTGCAACTGAATCTTAGAGAGCATACTGTTTTAATTGATTCTTAAAAACATACCAGTTTGACTTTATCATGTTTAATTAAGATTTTTTTATAACTGTAGAGGTCCCAACTGAATAATAAGTCGTCATTTCATGAAAAGACATATATTGGGCTTATTGTGAAATTTCTACGCCACGATTAATTGTGATGATGTTTTTTTGCCTAATGCAAACTATTTCATAAAACGAAAAAAAAAAACTCAAAACACCTGAATAAACAAAAAAAAAATGCTAGAATAACTATAATATTTTTAATGTACCTAACCGTCTAGGTAGGTACATTAAACACAAACAAATCATTTTTTATTGCAAAAAAAATACCTTAAATTACAAAGTATAAATAAAATAAATATGTTTTTTCTTGTTCACAGATAAATAAGCCTGCACGTAAATGAAACTTATTTTCATATATAGTCCATCTATTCTGAATTGAAAATGATAAATACGCCTGGGGAACAAAAAAAGCGGTGCAACTTTTCACTTCCATGGGCGTGCTCGAATAATAACTTTTAGGGATAGGTAGGTAATAATAAGTAATTAACGTCGTTTTAGGCATTCATATATGTTTAAAAAAATACGCTGACTTTGACAATGTGTCTTTATTTTTAAATTCATCGTACTTGACCGTTTCGACATTTTCGCTGGTTATATCTGAAGCTACGTTATTTTCATCCGTTTCGAAAGGCCTCCAGAAAGCCATTTTTATAAAAGATGTATTGATTAAAAATATCGTTTTTTTAATGATTGAATTATGACGCAAATAAAATAAAAGTTTGTATAATTTAAACCTTTTAAAAACCCACTTCGCCGTTATTGTACGCGCACAGAATATAAAGCATCAAAACACTCACAAAAACAACGTTTTTTTGTATACAGTCGGTCAAAGATAGCGTGGTTATAACCCGTGTTTTACCGCCAACGTAATCAACTGGGTCGACTGTATGTGGTGTCTGGTGACATATTTCCCCCCTACCAGAGTAGCGACAATGACCAATGAAGTGTAGATTCCGCCGACTTCTTAAGTGACAGGCGCTCTTCAAATCAACGTGGACTACGATACGGTCTATACGGGTAACATATCAGTATAGAAACGCGTATTTAGTTCCATACAAAGTGTTAGTAAACTGATATATCCTTATGCTACATCGTATAAGTACCTATTTTCAATTTAGAATGGAAATTCTATACAATCCCTTCAACAATAAAGTATAGACTACTTTATTCCATTGTTTTTCCTCGAAACTTTTTCAATAACGGAATTATTACAATATATAATAAGTGTTATTATATTTAATATTTTTAAAAAAATAATATAGGTATTTGCTTCTAGTTTTTTTTTTCGATGCTGTTTGCCGAAATAATTGCAGCATCAACATAAAAGATGAAATAACATGTAACATAATCCCTCATTTAAATGTTTTAGGCTTTTTCTCTTTTTAATATACTTACTATGATTCATTGCGTTTTTTATTGAGAATTCTTAAGTAAGTATTGAAGTGAGTGACATCAAAATGTTGATAACAAACAAAACTACTTGAATAATCTTAGCCATATTATTCCCATTTGCAAACTATACAAATTTCTTTGCGCCATATGTAAACTCTTAAAAAATAACTGTCAACAAAAACAAGATAGAACAATTATTTTTCTAGGTCTACTTGATTTTAACTGAAACGTTTTAACTCACTCTAGATCAAAAGTTGTAAATAAAAAATAAATGATATGATGTGTCAAAAAGTGACAAATGACATATCATTGCACTCAGAATGACATTTAGAATCAAAACAAGTAAATATTAATGTGACGTGTCATTTAAGATTCGGAAGTTGGGGCCATTTCCGATTAAACTGGGAGTGAATAAAAATTGCAGACTACGCCGATAAATGCAGATTTATGTCTAATATCCTAAAAATTTCATTATTTTATCTCTGACAACAGCAAAGTTATAGGGGTGAGCTACTTTCGAGACTCAACCGGTATGTCACAAATAGGATGTATTTTCTATTTTTAAAATTATATGATCACTTTATCAGTAAGCATACGTCGAAAAGCAGTCCGCGGATTTTGAATTTCCCGTTCTCTATAAATCTCAACATGTTCTTCAGACCCAACCGCAATTGGAATTCTTTCTCAATCTGTACCAGGATTTCGAATAAAGTTTTATCGTATTACACTGAAAATCGGATTCAGCTTTATGTAAGACACTAACAAACAGTGACACGCCAAATGATAAAAAAGTACAGGGCTAACCCAGTGTTTGCACAATAAGCGCACGTGAAAAAAGGGTAAAGCGTAAAAAAGGTTCATCAAATTCAATTAACGGTTAAGTTACGAGTAAAAGGTTTTCCTCATTAGAATCCAATTTCCTCTTTGACGTAGGTTTCCAAACATAAATTTTGCGCGTGTTTCAAAAAAGTAATTTACGAAACATAGAATATTGTGAAGTGACGCGCTTTGTCTGGCCTGAAACGTAAAGTTTTTAAGTTTAAGAGAAAACATATTTTGTCTGTCTGTCTGTATTTGTTTGTTTACGCGATAACTCGATCATGGTTTGGGATAACAAATTGAAATTTGACACATTTATTTGTACTATGAGGTGGTCTGGATCTGACTAGATTCTGAAATTGATCGGTAAAGAGGTTTGGGGATGAATAGCGTTAATACACTGCCCCTTTAGACTTAGGGGGGCAGTATAACCCCAGAAAAGGGTTACTTTCATGGCGAGTGCGCCTTTGAAAAATCCAATATGGCGGCTCCAAGATCAATTTCCAGCAAAAAAAAGCTTGTAAAAAATAAAAATTCGCAACCGATCGGATCGTTTTTCGGCTAAAATTGTAGCTGATGGATGTCCCTAAAAAGCTAGTGTCGTAAGTTGACAAAATACAACATGGCGGATCCAATATGGCGGTCAAAAGTTCAAAACGGTGGCCGAATTTTTGAAAATCAACCAACTTGCACCAAATTTAGTGTACGGGGGATTGTAGATCACTGATCACGAATCCGAGGTCAGATTTGCGAGACTCAAGATGGCGGACGAAATTTTCGAAAATCAACCTATTTGGACCAAATTTATTATACGGGGGATATTAGGGTCACCGATTACGAATCCGAAGTTCAATTTTCGATTATTGAATTTCCGCCATATTGGCTCTACCATCTTGAATTTGAAAAATATCGGATTCTTTCTCGGATTCGTTATTAGCGACCCCAAAAACCCCCGTATACTAAATTTGGTGCAAATAGGTTGATTTTCGAAAATTCGACAACTATATTGAATTTTTGAACACCATATTGGATCCGCCATGTTGGATTTTGTCAATATATCACACCAGCTGTTTAGGGACATTTATTATCTACAATTTGAGCCTATGGCCATTGAACCAAAACGACCCAATCGATTGTGAATTTTGTCATTGTACCTATGGGAGAAGGGGATCATTGGGGTCATGGAATAATTGAGATCATGGGATCCCTGAGAGCACGGGATTATTGAGGCCAATGTTATTATTGGCGTCATGGAATTATTAGGATTGTAGGATCATTCGGCACAATATGATCACTGGGGTCAATCGGATCGTTGCGGTCTTTGGATCACCAATTTGTCTAGGGATCATAGGTGTCACAGGATAATTGGCATCATGGATTAGAATAAAATAGAAAGAAAATCAGTTTATTTACAACCCGAAATAGCATAATTAATTTACAAATAAAATGAAATATTTTCAATACTAACACCATCCCGCTTGCAAATAAACAGAGAAAATAAACGCAGAGAAAAAACCTGTGCGCGGATTTCATTTCTCCGTTTCTTTGGAATATTAATAATACATTTCACTATTTATGAAATAAATACACAAATTATATATGTATATATACATACATCTATAATATATTTCATATATACATATATAACATATATATGTTATTATATAACATAATATAACTTACTAACTTTTATTACCAATTTTCCTGCTTTTTCTTGTTCTTGCATATTAATGCACCAACATGTGTTTTAAAATAAATATATTTTTTTAATTACTTATCTTTTTTAATGCTGAAAAAACAAGTTATATAACAATAAGCATTCACAAAGCATCCGTTCATATGCTAGTAAACGTTATTTCTAAATACTGAATAATTGTATAACATCTGGCATTAGTGCGCTTTAAAATTTAAACATATGTTTGATGACGTGGATTTGTTCTTATTTTGTGTGAAATATATGTAGGACGTATATGGTTATTCCAATGAAAGAAGAGATCAAATTTTGCAGAAAGGTTTTGCGACCCTTCTTATAGACCCTTACTAATAAATTTCGTTACAGTTGAGGGGAAATTATATCGTACTGTAACATTTTGTTCACTACTGGTTCGTAAGGTGTGAAAAATTAAACTCGCACTGTCAACTAACACTATTTATTAAACTAAGTACAAATACGGATTAAACACTTACACTACACTAATTCGTATTGTACAATTTATATTCAATTCTCTTGCGAGGACCGCGGCGCGTATTTATCCCCCTAAGGATAGACTGGCGACCCTAGCCGAGTTCCGGTTATTTATTCAAAGCGAGCGGCCTTCTCGATGCGACCCTCTGGAACGGTGAAGACTACACCAGGGCGATCCAGAGCCCGCTCGCTTACGCTCGAAGCTTGTGGAATGTCCTCGAGGCTTACGCATCGCGGTGACGTGTCGTTGAATAATACCTGTACCGCTGCACGGTCAACCGGCCGGCGACGCACGCTGCTGGTGCTTTCGCCACACTGCCCCTCCTTAAAGACATTTCGTCCCGAATTGTACCACCATCCTCTGGTCCATGACGATACCTGGCAACGTGGCCCCTCCTTGCATCGAGACGTCTGGTAGAAGAAACAGTCTACAGTTCTCTCGTTGGGCGACCTCCTGGGGTTGTAGTAGCATACCAGGATTTCGATTCCAGTAATCTTGAAAAGGACTTCCAGCATACTTATTATCACCCTCCAATCCAGGTCATCTTCACCGCTGCTTATATTCTGGGACAAGAGCACAGACTCAGTTCGACTAGTGTGTCCCAGACATTTTGATAAGTTGGTTTGTGGTGCGAAAGCTGCTTGGCCACCAAATAGAAGACGGATCTCTCTTTCTCTTGCTGGGCCACCGTGATTTGAATGACTGGTCCAACCTCTGGTCTTTGTCTGCGTAACTCCTCCAACTGTCCAAACGCCTTCTTGAAGGTAAGTGCAATCCCTAGGGACATTCGGAGATCTGATGCTACACAATGGGCAAGACAGAACTCAGCAGGAGCCTGGAACAGGTCACGTGGTTCTACTCGCGTTACACCGTAGCGAGCTTTCTGGCCGTTGGAATGAAGCAACATGAAATCCTCAAAAGAGAGCTCGCTGTCTGGTGGACTGACATGTCGAACTCTGGATTCAGCTTGTTCATCATTGCTTTCGGCGAAAGGGGCTAAACGGTTGAGGTGGACCACTCTGGGTTTCCCTCTTGGTAGTTTCTGGATCCGGTAGATTACATTGTTAATCCGGGTGACGACCTCATACGGACCTTTCCCAGGAGATAACCCACGCCGACGTTGTGGGTTATATAACCAGACTTGGTTGCCGGGCTGGCACCTCCCATCGTTGGCGTTGATGTCGTAGGTCTCCTTCATGCGGTCGCTGGCGCCCTGGATATTCGAACGGACTCGTTCGTGGATGTCGTCCATTCTCTGGCGTAGAGTACTGACGTAGTCCTCTCTAGCCATGTCGTCCCCTGGTGTACAGTCGAACTTCAGGTCACAGCGTAGACATGCTTGCAGGTGTTTGCCCAGTTGTTTCGTGGATTGACGATAGGCTAGCAGGAACAGGTGGAGAAACTGGGTCCCAGTCCCTCTGGTGGTCAGAGACTACTTTGGATAAGTACCGGTTGATGGTCCTATTAATTCGCTCCACCATTCCATCCAACTGCGGGTGCAGTGCAGTTGTCCTCGTCTTACGGATGTTGAGTGTGTGGCAGACATTCTGAAACAGGATGGACTCGAAATTTCTTCCCTGATCTGAGTGTAATTCCAGAGGTACACCAAATCGACAAATCCAGTCCTTGATGAGAGCGTCTGCCACAGTAGAGGCTTCTTGGTTTGGAAGGGCATACGCTTCTACCCATTTGCTGAAATAATCCATCACGACGACGATGTATTTATTGCCATTATCTGTTTCCGGAAACGGACCTGCTACATCGATGGCAATTCTTTCAAACAGACTACCCACGTTGTATTGACGCATTGGAGCCTTCGGGTGCCGCTGTGGACCAGTCCTTCTGATCAGTAGTGCAGTTCACCCAATAGAAACGCTCCCTAACTTTTCCCAGCATCTTCGTTACTCCTAGGTGTCCGCAACTGCTTCCATTGTGGATTTACTCCAATACCTCAGGCACTCTTTTTGGGGACTATCAGTTGTTTTCGTTCTTCGGTACCATATGATTTCTCCAGAACGCGTTTTAAGAGTCCACCGGTTAAAACGAGGGAATTCCACTGAGCCCAGTATGACTTTACGGTTGGCGAGTACCGTGATACCTCTTCCCAAGTGGGTTTCCGATCTTCTTTCTTCCAAATCACAATTGGTTTCAGATTCGGGTCATTCTCTTGATCTTTTAAAACCTTCTCCGACTGCCAATCATCGTTCACCGCCGTCGTTCTGTATACTAAGATGTCCTTTTCTTCTGCCCGCTGACAATGTCTGCAATTCTCAAAGCAGGGTCTTCTGGATAACGCATCAGCGTTGCGGTGAACTTTGCCTGCACGATATTCGGTGTCGAAATCAAATTCTTGGAGTCGTTCTATCCACCTGGCTGCCTGTCCTTCAAGATTCTTGAACTGTATAAGCCATTTTAGCGCCGCATGGTCCGTTCTCAGCAAGAATTTTCTCCCATATTTTCCATTTCCCATATATTCCCCCAGGTATTTATAGAAGTGTTCGACAGATTTCACTACTGCCAGTAGCTCCCGCCTGGTAACACAGTAGTTTCGCTCAGGTTTCGACAAGGTTTTACTGAAGTATCCAATAACCTTCTCTTGGCCGTCATGAATCTGAGACAAAACTGCTCCCAAACCTACATTACTGGCATCGGTATCCAAAATGAATTTTCCATCTGGGAGAGGATAGCTCAGGATGGATGCACTCGTTAACGCTTCCTTTAAATGTCGAAACGCTTCCCTGCATTCGTCGTCCCATTGGAACCGTCTTTCTCCTTCCGTGAGTCGAGTCAGTGGCTTGGCAATGTTGGCCAATCCGGGCACATATCGACGATAGTAAGTGCATAACCCGAGGAAACTTCGTAGATCATGCTTATTGCCGGGTACTGGCCATTCTCGCACTGTTCTGATCTTCTGGTTATCCACTGCCACCCCTTGACTGGAAAAAACATGGCATCACTTCCTTTTGGAATAGATGACATTTTTTTCGGGCTAAGCTTTAGGCCAGAGGTTCGCAAACGTTGAAAGACCTCCAGACTATTCATCTGACCTTCAAAAGATTTTCCAACCACGATGATGTCATCAAGATACACAAGACATGTCTTCCAAGAGAGTCTTTTTAACACTGTTTCCACCAGCCTCTCGAAGGTTGCCGGAGCGTTACATAATCCAAACGGCATTACGGTAAACTGCCATAGTCCTGTACCCAAGGTAAACGCTGTTTTCTCTCGATCCCGGGATGCCAACCCGACTTGCCAATATCCACTCTTCAAGTCTAGGGTTGAGAAAATCTTTGATCCGGATAGATTATCTAAGGTGTCATCGATTCTAGGCAATGGATAGCTGTATTTCTTTGTCATGTTGTTTAATTGACGATAATCCACACAAAATCTGGTTGAGCGATCTTTCTTCTTTACCAATACAATTGGTGAAGCCCACGGACTATTAGATGGTTCAATGACCCCATCTTTTTCCATGTCCTGCATGATTTTATCGGCTTCCTCGCGTTTGGCTAGTGGCAATCTTCTTGATGTTTATGGGATGGGCCTGGCGTCGCCTGTGTCGATTTTGTGCCGGATTACATTTGTCCTGCCCTTTCCACTTCTGGAAAGTTTGATCACTTCTCAAGGATCTTGAGGAATATGACATTAGGGTTGATAACTCGCCTGTAATCTTCCAAACCGAATTTCCTCGAGTATCTAATTTTCGAATGACGGAGGAAACCGAAGAACAGTACCCTAAAACTATACCTTTTCTTAAATTTACTGGGTGATGATTAAGGTTCATTATTCTCACCGGTACTGTTTTCTCGGTCAGCAACAGAGCTTTTCCTACAGCTATTCCTCTTGCTACCTCGCCGTCGTGAGATCTTGGCTCAAACACCGTTATATTTCCAACACACGGGTTACCGTCCAAATGAGCGTCCAAGATCGTTTCACTTCGTTCTGGCATTGCCGTATCCTCTGCCAGGACAACTGGAATTGTTTCCTCCGTCTTTCGGTGTAGTACGATTTCCTCACCATTTATTTCAGAACATTATTCTTGAAGACCAGTTCAAATCCCTTGGTGTTCATAATGACCATTCCAAGAATAAGTTAATCCTCAATTTCAGCTACCAGTGCTCGATGTTCGAACGACACGTTTCCAATGACAATTGTGACATTGGTCTCACCGCGAATGGTAGCGGGATCTCCAGTTGCAGTATGTAGTCACCAGCTGGTCGGAGTAATTCTTGCCTCTATTCCAACAATATCTGGTCTAATAATGGTTCTCGTTGCACCCGTATCTAATAGCAATAGTCTTTCTTTTCCATCGACTAGTCCATCGACAAAAACACTATTAGACGGGTATTGAAGAGATGCGACTCGTGCTATTTTCTTTGGAGCTTGCTTCATAGAGGTTGATGATTGCCCCCTACGGTCAACCTCTTTTAGTTTTCTGACGAAGGTGACGTTTCCTAATTTCTAGGGCAGCGACTACGGACATGTCCAAGCTTACCGCAATTCTAGCACCGAATTTGCCTTTTTTCCCAAATGTCCTCGACGACTCGCTTAATCTCTGCTTCATTACATTTCCCTTCTTCAACATTTTTCTCCATCTTGCGGACCTTAGCTTGACCTCTGCAACTTTGCTTAGCGGCTTCGAATTCCAAAGCTCGCGGCAAAGCATCCACCAACTTGCTGGGACGAGCGAGAGTCAGAGCTTGACGGGTCTCAGTATCACGCAGGCCATCTAAAAACGCCTGCACGGCTAGTCGTTCCATGACGTTCTCCGGCGTAGATGAATATGCCAAACGAACTAACCGCGCTATGTCCGCTTCAAATTCCTGCAGAGATTCGTTATTTTTCTGACAGCGGTTCTTCAACTGCGAGTGGTAGACATGCTCGAGATGGGACCGACCATAACGCATTTCGAGGTGTTTAACTAGTTGATGGTAATCATCTTGTTCTTCAAGAGAAAGCGTCTGTAAAACATCTGTGGCGTCACCACGTAGCGCTAACGTCAGCGCTGTAGCCTTCTCTGCCAACGACCAACCATTTGCCCTCGCTGCAGCCTCAAATTGTCGTAGATAATTGACCCATGAGCTCTTACCATCAAACTGTGGTGGTTTCATACGAATTTTCAAAATTTCCACGTGACTGCTCAACTCGGGTTTACTCAACCTGTCAATGTCGCTACCAGGTGACTTCAGAGCGGTATTGACCACTCTTTGTTGTTCCCCACTTTCTAAACTCAGCGTTGCAATTTTTCTCTACTTCTAGAAACTTATTCTGGAATTCTTCTTCTACGGTAGTCAACTTATTTTCCATTTCCCCAAATTTTTCACCCATTTGCTTCTGGAGACAACTAGAATTCTCCTGTAGTTTGTGATCTAAATTTTCTAATAACTTCTGTTCCAATTTTACCGAGTTTTCCAACAATTTTTGCTCCAGGTTAATAGAGTTTTCTATAAATTTTTGCTCCAACCCTCTTAAGTTTCCAGACGTTTCCAGACGTTAGAAACTGGGTGGCATTTTCTAAAAGTTTCTCTTCTAAATTTTTCTCCAAGCTTCCCGACGTTTCCTCAAGTTTCTGTTCGAGGTTACTACCATTTTCTATTAGTTTCCGTTCCAGCCTTTCTTTTAAAATTTGCAACGCCGAATTTATGTCACCGGCAATTTCGAATAAAAATATGTCGGTATTTTCACCTTCATTTTCCAGAGCTTCTTTAAGTCTATTTTGCAGATCGACCTTTTTCCCTGTCGTCTCGCACTCCCGTTCTTCGAGTTCCTTCTTCAAATCCACCACTTTAAGGTCCTTAAAAAACACCTGTCTTGAAGCCATTTCAGTTAATTTAATTTATTTATCGCGAATTTATTTATTTAAATTAAAGAACAGTTTTTATTGTTCAGTTTTTTTTTCACATCCACACCTGACGCCAATGTAACGTTAAAAATTAAACCTGCACTGTTGCACACTAAACATCAACTAACACTATTAATTAAACTAAGTACAAATACAGATTAAACACACTACATTAATTTACATATTTTGTACAATTTATATTCGATTCTCTTGCGAAGACCGCGGCGCGTATTTATCTCTCTAAGGATAGACTGGCGACCCTAGCCGAGTCCCGGTTATTTATTCAAAGCGAGCGGCCTTCTTGATGCGACCCTCTCGAACGGTGAAGACTACACCAGCGCGATCCAGAGCCCGCTCGCTTACGCTCGAATGCAATGTCCTCGAGGCTTACGCATCGCGGTGACGTGTTGTTGAATAATACCTGTATCGCTGCACGGTCGACCGGCCGGCGACGCACGCTACTGGTGCTTTCGCCACAATACGATGTAAATTACATGCTGTATAAATGTGACCATAGTACCCGAACTTCTAAAGTCTAAATGGACACCTTCTCTTATTTCCTCTAAATTACTAAATTTCCTCTATAAATTAGTAACTAGCAAATATTTTGGATTTAAGGTCAACAGCCTCATTTAGTTGCTCAATTGAATGCAACGTTACAAAATTAATATAAACGTATAATTGAACCTTTTATCACATGCAAGCTTTTTAATGTTCAGTGACGACAACGAGGTATTAAATAGTAAATAAGCCTATAAGATTAAATATTGAAATCGCAAAATGTGGTGGACTAGGATATTTGTTAAATTAATTAATTAGTTAAGACTTAACCAGTATTGGGTTACGTCACTGCAACTGTATAGGCATAGTACATAGATCCATAGATCGAATTGGTTTGTAGAGGGTAATCTGCTCATAAAAAAAAAACATTAATTTTTGTTACATTAATGTTTTATGAGGTGAGTTCAAGATTTTGTATTTCAAATTGGTTATTGCAAAAAAATTTCGGGTTATAAGAGAATAAAACCGCAGTCTAAGCCTAATCACTACTTTCACATCCAATTTTTCTATATTAATTATCCAAAATCGCTACAAATAATATTGTGTTTTTGTTCTTAAGAGTGTGACGTTTGAATATGAACAATATAGACCTATGTATAGGGTGTCTACTTTTATTTACATATGTACAAATCCATGAAATCCTAATTTTTCAAGATAATCGATTAAACTTTTTTTATCATTTAAAGGGCATCGAAAACTGCTTATCTTGATCCTACTGTCGCTTTTAAAATTCTTCCCCTTGGCCCCTGCTACAATACCATCGACATTCAATATAACGTTATAATCCATAGCGTTAATCAGAACTCTTCAAAACCTCCGAATGTGAAATTTGAACAAAAAATATACAGTGTTTCTTTTTATATGATCTCAAAGTTGAGCCAAATAACGAGTATGAAACCCCTAGACGACTTAAGTGTGTATGAAATGATGTCAAGACAGTTGAATGTTGTCTAGAATGAGTTAAATTAAATTTTGACCTAACTGTCGTAGACAAAAAAAAATAGTCTGTTATGTACGAGGTGTGTAAATTAATTAATGAGACTGAGTTTTTATTTTTTTATTCGAATAGAATTACAATTCAGTATTGTCTCCTTCAAAATAATTTATCGGGAAGTCACACTGCGCTGGAGACGATTCTTCCATTCATCATAGCAGAGCTGGAACGCATATACTGGAATAGTCTTTAGCTGGTCGGTTTAGAGCGGTGGTTTAGCTGGTGGAATAGAGACAAGGACTCAAGTCAGTAGAATAAGTAGGCTGAAGAGCTAGAGCAATGTTTTTACTGGCTAAAAACTCGTTGAACTAATGAAATGGCTATGTGACAAGGCGCACTGTCGTGATGCAACATCCAGTTGTTCTTGATGTTTGGTCTCACACGCATGATCTTTTTCAAGTTTTTCAAGAATCTCTCTGTAAAAGTGTTAATTTACTGTTTTGGCCTGGAGGCACAAACTCTTTGTGGACAGTTCCCTGGCTATCAAAAAAGCAAATCAGAATGCATTTGATGTTCGACTTGCTCATTCTTGCTTTTTGGGTCTTGGAGAGCTTGAAGTGTGCCATTGCATTTTTTGGCGCTTGGTTTCCGGGTCGTACTCAAACGTCCAAGCCCCATCACTAGTAATGACAAGTTCCATAAAATGGGGACCATTTTCAATCAATTCCAAAAATCAAAACCAAAACAAAACTCTAATGTCCTTTTATTAATGTAAGGTTTTTGAACTATTTTTGCAGATTTTTCTCATCCCCAATTGTTAGTCAAAATCAGATGAACAGTGATGTGATTAAAATTTAGCTCTTCCAAGATAATTCTTGTCGTCAACCGACGATCTGCACGCACAAGATCCCGCATTCTATCGACATTTTCATCGGTTCTTGACTATGTAGGCCTTCCGCTGCATAGTTCATCTTCAATCAACTCTCTTCCTTCTGAGAATGTCTTAAACCACCGAAATACTTGGGCTCTTGAAAAAACACTATCTCCGTAGGCTTGTTGAAGTTTTGCAAATGTATCCGTTGAGCTGTGTCCAAGTCTGAGCAAAACCTGATAGCACACCGTTGCTCAAAATTAATGTCACTCATTTTTAAAACACACCAGAAAAAACCGTTTTACGAAAATAGTCACAAAAAAAAAAACAAATAAATGACTAACAAGTTCAAACTTGTACTAAATTTGCATTACATGTTAACCTACCGCATTTCCAAGTCCCGTCTCCGCAGTGTTGCTAGATCGAGCACTACGTTGCCAGTCTCATAACTTAATTGACACATCGCGTGTTTTTAATAATACTTTGTCCTACAATCTTACGTAACATTATAAACACATGTGACATTTGTAATCAGTAATGACCTTTATGACGTACATATATAATCAACTTGGATATGGACGAAGAGGTGGTATGAGAGTAAAAGATGTATATCTCCATTACTGGTTCTGGTTTCACCTACAATACTCAACTTCGAAAAACAATTAGCAACGAAAGTGAAGAAACAGAAAGGAATACGGAAAAGGAAGTTGCCGAAACTAGTAATAACTCTACTTCGACTTCAGGATTATCCGAGTCATCTGGTTCGCGAAATAAGAGGGCTAATAACGCGGAAGAAAAGGAATACGTCACACGGTTGTCCAAAAAACAAAAAAATTAATATTATTCCCACCTTCGTAAAACAATCTTTTGTTTATATTTTGTTGCATTTTTGTGTCTTACGTATTTATGTTTTAATTATGATTTTAATTTAATTACTTTTCTTCTTCCCGTCATAAATTGTTTTACTTGTACATATAGTAGCGTGCATCGTTTTTTACAAGCTTTTATTTAACTTGCAATGTTTGTTTGTTTGTTTGTTTGTTTGTTTGTATGTGTGTTCGGGTCAAATCTTGCAACTGAATTTTAAAGTAGTTATCCTCAACCGATTGAAATGAAATTTTGTATACACGTTTAGTTCGGATGACAATGCATGGTTAGCTAAGTTATGTCATTCTAAATTCAAAATGGCGGACGGTCTATGTGCTGAGAAGAAATGAGAAAATAAAATGAATTTACTCTAAATCCAATATGGCGGACCGCCCAAGATGGCGGACTAGTTATTTTTTGCGCACTCCCATGATATATGGGTATCAAATGAAAGGGTTTGCTGAGAAGAAATAAGAAAATAAAATGAATTTACTCTAAATCCAATATGACGGACCGCCCAAGATGGCGGACTAGTTATTTTTTTGTGCACTCCAATGATATGAGTATCAAATGAAAGGGTTTGCTGATAAAATAATAAAATAATAAAAAATAATAAAATGACTCTACTCTAAATCCTATATGGCGTTCCGTCCAAGATGGCGGACTAGTTATTTATAAGCACTCCCATAATGTGGGTATCAAATGAAAGGGTTTGCTAAGAAAAATACGAATAAACTGACGTCTGCGTTCAACTCTTCGAGGAGATGGTAACTGCCCGGCTAAACAGTGAGACTTAGCGGGGTCGTGTCTTAACTAATATCAACCTACACCCTAGGCAAATTCTAGTGGCGGTAAAAAAAATTCAAAATGACGAAAAACAAGATGGCCACCATACTAATTTCAAATAGTTATAACTTGGTATAGGTTAGGGATAGTATGAACAGGTTGAGAAACATTTAGATACAAAAACACGACTATAACTAAAAAATAAAAAATTAATTAATAATAAAAAAGATTTGTTAAAAACAAGCTTTTATTTAAATGCTCTAAAAAAAACGAAAATAAACTTTAAATTGAATCAAACCCATCAATTTATTACATTACACAATTTATATAATATGTAAAAGATTGTCAAGAGATTTACTTGTGTATTTAAACAAGAATGTAATAATTATGTAACTTGATGTTGACATAAGTAAATCTAAGAAAAAAAGTATGTATTTTATAAAATAGGTAAATACATATACACAAATAAACCTCGTGACAAGCTTTTTATATCATATAAATTGTGTAATGTAATAAATTGATGGGTTTGATTCAATTTAAAGTTTATTTTCTTCTTTTTAGAGCATTTAAATAAAAGCTTGTTTTTAACAAATATTATTTATTATTAATTTATA
>JAPWTK010001162.1:0-79936 GCA_029963805.1 Aromia moschata
GACTATCAAGAATTCAAATTGTTTCCTTTAATAATGTATAACAGACCCATTAAGGTATTTAATGCTGTAAAATCCTATTACATTATAATTTTTATGACTCTAACGAGGGTTGAAATAATGTATAAAACCAGGTACTTGCTTTGAGAATATTTTAGTAGTCTATTTGACCCTAATGTGTGCAGTTGAATCTCAGTGCTATGTGGGTGAAGTGAATTTGTTCTCAATGGAAAATTCTAGTGGAAGGTATGTCTTCATTTTGGCATAAAACAACTTGCAGTTTTTTTTTTGTTTAAATCAGAAAATTTTTCGGATATAGTTGGTTCTGTAAAAATTTTACATTTTCTGCATTATTAAAAGCTCACAAGAGCTACAATTTGATTTCCGCTTTCTTCCGCGTTGATCTTTTTTTTCCATAGATTGCCTGTAACTGACTTTCATTAAATATTAAAAAAATTGCTCTCGCGTTTATGCAAGGTGCGACTATTTTATCCTTAATTTTGTGAAACGCATGTCATACTGCAGAAGCCTGTTCGAGATATGGGTTAATACAACCTAGAAAAGGGTAAAAGACAGAAGATGCACTCGTATATTTTTAATTACTTCAATCTTGCAACCCCCGGATGCTAAAGCCAGGGCTCAGTGGAGGCCAAAAAATTATTTGAACAATCAAGTGAAAATGACCAAAAAACGCAAAATACAGCCATTGCTGTAGGCATGCTAGGATTAAAGAATTGATTCCTGCAGTGCTCAAGCAAGCTTTACAGTCTTAGAGGGTAACCGTGATGCAGCAATATTGCTAAAAGAAATGTATCTTACTTTCCAAACGCGTTAAAGGTTATATCATCAAGAAGTCTTTTTCACTCCCTGATACTACAGGGTGAAAGCCAAATAATGAAGGAGCACTTATTTAGACGGAAAATGACCAAAAGATCGTATATTGCTGCAGTAACAATCACTAAGAAGTATTAAATGCAAGGTATGTCCATCATATCCTTTCCTGATTGAAGCTACAAGGCAAAGTGCTATCCGGAAAATGTCGTAGTTACAGAAACAGCTGCTGGACAGATTTTACAATCTTTAATAGAACAAACTACTTGTGACGGATTTGGTGCGGCGCAACAAATCATGTGTTAGAGCAGAATAAAGCTGAATCCAAACGATGTTGAAATAATTTTTAAATGGGTTCCGATGGGAGTTCTTGATAGTGATTAGATAACTTTATTTACCATCTTTGAATTATTTTTATTAAACATTTTCCGCATATAGAGCCATTTCGTCTCACTTTATTGACAACCTTCTTTGTACTTTTTATTATGTATTTATTTTTTATTTATTTATTTATGTGTTATATATGACACAGTAATTACCTTAAACTTTCAAAATAAATGATATTTTATCAAAATAAAAACGGTTTTTGTTTAAATAATTGTGTCCTTTCCTAGAACCGTGTAAAATTAACCACTTATTAACCACTTACTGCTTAACCAATTCAGGCTTTTAAGCATTATTTTTCTTACCTTCATGATCGCGTAGGTGAAAAATATAACGATCCCTATCGTGCATAATGCTACTTATCAATCCCATGTTTCGCACGGTGTCAGGTGGCACCACGTGTCCCGCGCCTCCCAACGTTGGTCGCATGGTCTACGCACTGGTCCGCCAAAAAAAAAACAGGAAAGTTAACACTGTTGGAAAACGAACAATTAGCGTTTACTGGCAGTTTTTTCAATCGGTCGTTATTTTTTTTGACATGCAAAGAGGGTGTTTACGGGCTTTAGAAACAAAATTTGAGGTAATAGCGACGCCAGTTTATGGAGTAAATATTTTTGTTTTGTTTTGAGTCATAGTTTTATACAGGCTTTATGCGCTTTATTTCTGTCGACAAATAATTAAATCTACCAAAATGTATCATGGTGACTTTTTTCAATGAAGTCTGTAAATAACCTGTAAATGCATGATTAATTTATGAATAATTTACTGCAATTAAAAAGATATACTTTGATGATTTTTCTTTTTCTATCAGCTCAATATTAAGAGATTCAATCTCATCGCACCGCACTGGTGATTAGTCGCGGAATTGATTATCAACCAAGGAACGAATGTATACAAAGAAGAACGTAAACCGAACAATAACCAAACCCAAACGCATGTGTGGTTCATTAATACACCAAATTTAAGTTTATAGTTCCCGAAATAGATATCTCGCGTTTTGGACGGAAGAAATCTAATTTTAGGCCTGGTTATTATTAAATAGTTCTAGATTTAAACAATAATAATTAAAAACAATTAAAACAGAGACTTTCCGGCTATCGCCGACGACGAAATTATAAAAGAAACAAAGAACACATAATAACTATGTTAAACAGTCAGCAGCGAAAGTATTCCTACACTTACCCGTTTGACGGATGCATAAATTTTAATATGTACTTTTTTTTTGTATTGTATTACGGGCATTGATTTTTTTTGTTTGATAGGGTTGAGTGGTTTCTAGAAATTATGCGTTTAATAAGTCCCAAAATTGAAGGGAATGGTGTCGCCTGTGTGAAACACAACTGTTAGTCAAAATTGGCGCACACTTTTTGGATTAGCGCCATTTTCGTTCTATTCGAGTTTAAGTTTCGAGAAAATAAGTTCCGAGTATTTCGTTTGTTTGTCCCATCTCTTCAACCCATTTCCAGACTCAAATCACTCCCTATGCATTTACGCAGCAGGAGGCAAGTGTGGTTTGATCTCTGTTAAGCAATCCATTGACTTCCTTCCCTAGTCATAAGCTGCCTAATAAATTGATGGCTGGGCCCCCACCCACCCTTTCTGGTTCCGCCCTGTTGAATAATAATAATCACAATAACAAAAATAATACTACTTACACTATAATTACTCCGAAGAGTAACCCCTTAGGTCCTCTCAGGGACCTGTACGGGAAGGAGTGGCCATTATTGTATTATTTGCCATGGCGCACTGGGAGCGACTTAAGATTATTTCCGGTAACGCATTTGCATGACAGTTCTGAGGAAACCCAGAAAACTCAGAACATTACCAAATCTAGGGCATGTGCGGTTGGATTGGCATCTATGCATCCACACCTATACACTAGTGTGAGTGGGTTGCATATAGGCCCTGACGGAGAAAGCGGAGCCAATTAAAAATCGCTACCCGGCCGGGACTTGAACAACGTACACAGAGGTATCGCGACTGGAAAGACGGCGCTTTAACCCACTCGGCTACCCGTGAACGCTGCGGGGATGTCTATTTGTCTCGAATTTATATCATGGCATTACTTCGAAGGCTCTTGAAGTTGACGGGACCCACTGCGAACGGCCGATTGAGTGCCAAATGTGATACAACCCACCCCCTGAAAATTTGCCTTATTAAGGGGTTGTAAGACGTCTTGATGCGTGGTGACTCTAAAAGCCTTCCTGAGGATGGCTGAACCTTTTCAGCACACTCCGAGTCGTCCGCCTCCTTTTAAACCCTTTTTGCGTCCAATCACTCCCTTTTTTGACCACCTCTAAAAAAAAATTTTAAGTGGATGAAAATTCCTGAAACCGCCAAATTCGTAAGAGATGGTTAGTACGCGCGACAAGTGTTCACTGTGATTTGGACTCATGAACTAGCACCTGTGAGGGAGACCACCCAAATAGCACCTTTTTCCACTAATTTTACGAGTGAAAGCATATTGTGGTGGAGGGTGGCCTACCACGCAGGCGCTAGCCTAGTCGAGGGTTCACGAGGCCAAGTCGAGTGAACACTTCCGCGCGTACCAAGCATCTGTTACGAATTTGGCAATTGAGAGCTTGCTGCAAGAACTATGCAGCTCCATTTCAACGCGTGACGAGGTTAGCTGCTTATAATTTCGATAAAAATATTAGATGTTATTTAACGCAAATTCGACGCAGCTCAGCATATGTCAGTATGTATACTCCATGCATGAGATGTGGAATTTGCGTTAAATAACGCCTAATATTTTCATCGAAATTATAAGCAGCTAACCTCGCCACGCGTTGAAAATGGAGCTGCATTGTTCTTGCAGCAGGGTCCTCAATTGTCGATTCGCGTACAAGTACAAAGGAATGTTACACCTACCCAACGAGTCCTCTTTCAGGAATTTTCATCCACTCACAAATTTTTTTTGGAGGTGGTCAAAAAATGAGGGTGCAGGGGATTTGAAGGGAGAGGACGACTCGGGGTGTGCCAAGAAGAGTTCGTGCATCCTCAAGAGAGCTTTCTGAGTCACCCTACGCATCAAGACCCGCTTACAACCCCTTAGCGCGACAAATTTTCAGGGGTGGGTTGGAGTTGGAATATTACCTTTGGCGCTGAATCGGACATCCTCAATGTGTTCCGCCAACCTCGAGAGCCTTCAAGTAATGCCATGACATGAATTCGAGACAAATAGACATCCCACGCAGCCTTCAACAGGGCGGAACCAGAAAGCGGTGGGTGGGGGGGTCGGTGTAGGTGTGACTTGGCAGCCCACACCCATTTATTAGGCAACATGAAGATCAATGGATTCGCCCAACAGAGGTCAAAGCACGCAGAACTTCTGCTAGGTATATAAGTATTGTAATAAATTAACAATATATAAGTAACATACACTAATATATTTTTATTTATCAAAACAGGGTCCAATAAAAGAAAATAAAAGAAAAAAATTTTTGAATACAATTCATACATTTATTGTTATAAAAAAAAAATATCGACTGTAGTCCTCGTCGCGCCTTATCTCTTACTCAATTATTCATACTTTAAATCGCGGCAACCCTAGACTCTTTGCGCACTTTCGCAAAGGCAACCCTATACCATCACATCCGCAATAAAATTAACTACATTTTCATATATAGACATCCAAAAAAACGTCATCAACTCTGGCTATGAACAGAGAGATGGAAATAGCGGTCATGTCTAAGCTTTTCGGTTATGTCAAACTTTTGACAAGTGACTGTCACAATTTGTAAAATAAACAATGGCTGTCATATGATGTGACAGTCTCGACAAGTAAATAAGGTTATAAATTCGATCAAGACTAGAAATACGTCTTTTTTTCTCGGCCGACTTTGATGACGTTTTTTTTGGATGTCTCCATATAATTCGTTAGGAAAAACAACCTTACTTTGACGTTTTATCTACATCTTTGGTTTTCGAATGGTACTATTTTTTTTTTTAAGAAAAAGAATGACCGTAATGACCACAAAAATTGCATTAAACGATTTTTAATTGAAAATAGCCTTGCGCGGATATGGCGCGGCAACCCTAGCACTTTGTATTGATTTATACATTTTATTGTATAAAATATATATTTAATTAGAGAAAAGGATGAGGGGACGTCGACTTAGGGTCGGAATCTTGTTCGCAGTAGATTTTTTTTTACATTAAATCAATGCTTATTTTGCCTACTCATAAATAAGAGGACCTTAACAAGTGAGATATATTCCGGATTTTTTCGTTAAAAGAACTACAGTCATGTGTAACTTGTCGTGCTGGTTGCATAAACACCTCTAATATCCAAACATTACTCTTTATTTTGACTATTTACAGGGTGCGGCAGCATAACTTCCTTTTTTAAAATGCGCGCCATTCGTTCAGTCGTCACATTTCCGAACTTTTACTTTCCGCAGACTTCTACATTTCCGAACTCTCGTCACCTCGGGATTACCGAACTGCTGGAGCATGCGCAAAGGGTTTTTCTGGCTCATTCCAGTACTTTTTTTGTTTTTCGAGGTTTTTATGCAAATGTAATACATACATACATGTGTACATGTTAATAAAAGAACGTTTTTCTAAACAAAAAAAAAAATGTCAGGTGCAAAGGAGAGAGTGATGCAGGTAATTATTTTGTAGTTCAAAGTAAAGGTTTGTTTTATTGAACATTTTGTTGACGGTAACCTATAATAATTTCAAACTGAAATGAAAAATTATGAGAAAATATGTGTTTTTAAGAAAACCGTGATACAAAACAAACATTATTGTACTGTTTATTTGCAGAGAAAAGAGCCTGCTAAGAGGCTAACCCTGGGCAAAAAGCTGGATTTGATAAATCACGCAAAAAATGGTGTTAAAAATGTTGATCTATGTAAGATGTACAATATTTGTAAATCGTCAGTGGCAGAAATTCTTGAAAAAAGAAATTTACTTTGAAAAAACTGAAAAAAAGACGAGAATTGAGTGGACGGATTGACACAATAAAGTGCACCGGTACTTATGATTTGAAATTACGCCATTTGAAAGAAGTGTTTTTCACTGGTTTGTACAAAGAAGAACTCTTGTCTCAGGTGTGCTGTTGAGGGAGGGCGATTTCCTCTTTGCTGAATTCTGTGTCAATCGAAATGTTTGATAACAATCGCATTACACTCGAACCCTCTTATTTCACCTTCGCTTAATTCACATCCTCTGTTATTTCACCACGTTTCCCTATTAGGTCGTGAAACCGTCCCGGTTAAGTCGCCGCCTGTAAAAGTTTTATAACTACGTTTGGAAATTGGATTCTCGCATGAATATGTACAATTTTTATTGAAAAAATGATTGTGTAATACATTTATTGATTTAAAATAGTTTAGGTGTCTTTTAAAAATATTTAATCTTTAAAATATTCATTCAAGTGGAAAAGTTAACTTTGTCACGCACGACTGGGTATACTTACATTGATTTTTCGTTCAGTTGGGTCATTTTTCGTTATAACAAGTGCTGTGGTATATCTCTAAATATTTCTTTTTTGCAGTTAAAACACAAAAAGTTGAGGTTATGATCGCGACAAGAGGTAAAAATTTCGCGACCAAGCGAGGTAATGATGCACGGATTTGGTGACTTAAGAGGGGTTCGAGTGTATTGTTCACATTTTTTCTCATTTCAAATTTCGCGGTTTTTTGTCGTCAACCAATCAGCGACAGGTTCGGTTATGTGGAAGTATAAGTTCGGAAATATCGTGAGAAAGTTCGGAAATATCGTGTGTTCGGAAATTTGGAGTTCGGATATGTGGATGTTGAGTGCAGCTTTAAAGTTTTTGTCCTGACACAGTTCAGTCGCCATCATGCGTTGGAACGCTGTGGAGCGTGCTTTTGCCGTTGAGGCCTACTTTTCGACCGGATATTCTGTGATCGCAACCCTGTGTGGGTCACTACGTTTAGACAAACTGGAAGTGCGACAAGACGAAGAACTGGAGTCCCTCGGCCTATTAGAACTAGGGATGTTCCGATCCACATTTCAGTACCGATACAGCGTATCGTATCGTATCGACTGCCAAAGTACCGATACTTTTCGAGTATCGAACACATCGGTACCGGTACCTTTTGTACCGGTACAAAATTCTTTACTAATTTCCGATGATTAATATCATGTGTTGAATGTTGACTGTTGTTGTTGAAACAAACCAAATAACCAAATACCCAATATTCAATATACACGAGAACATGAATGTTATTATTTATAGTTGCGTTAGTGAAATTTAAGTTCAATTTATATTTTTATATGTGTCGCCTGTTCTGCCACAGCATAAGAACCAGCAAAATCCTCTAGCCAAAATCATAAGTAGACGTGTCGCCTACTGCGCATCGCTCACAGTAGATAGACCGATTAATTATTATATTAATCGTATTTTATCATCTTTCTAACGAAACACAACACCAAATAACCTGCGTCCCAAACTTTTTCTCGGGTATCGAAACAAACGATATCCCCCAAAATTGTACCGGATCGTATCGTATCGAATGTGGGAATACCGGGTACAAAATATCGAATACCGAAACTTAAAGTACCGGTACAAGAAAGTATCGGATCGTATCGCACATCCCTAATTAGAACACCTGAGAACATTGAGGCAGTGAGAGCTTCAGTGTTGCGATCACCATGGCGTTCTGCGCGCCAACATGCGTCTGCCCTTGGACTATCAGATCGTTCTGTGAGGAGAATTCTTCATGAAGATCTTCATTTCCATCCTTACAAGATGGCGATTGTGCAGTAACTTTCTGAACGTAACTTTAATTGTCGGGGGAACGTGCGTGAGGGTCTTCTCGACGGCGTTCCTGAGGACGCTATGTTTTTTTTTTAGTGATGAAGCCCACTTTCATTTGTGTGGAACCGTCAACAAACAAAACATGCGCTACTGGGCTGAGACCGATCCTCGAGAACTGCATCAAAGGCCTTTGCATTCACCTAAAGTCACAGTGTGGTGTACAATTTCCTCAGCTGGAATTATTGGTCCCTGGTTCTTTGAGGAAAATGACGTCACAGGTACAGTGAATTCGAACCGGTATGTACACATGCTACAGGAATTTTTTTCCCACGGCTAGATGAGTTGGACTTAGGGGACATTTCATAGAGCATCGATGGCTATATTGAGAGAACACTTCCCGGAGCGCGTCATCTCAATTAGGGGCGATTTGGGAGTGGCCGGCCCGCTCTCCCGATTTGACCTCTTGCGATTTTTTTTTCTATGGGGTTTTTTAAAATCCCGTGTTTATGTGAACCGTCCAAGGACCCTACAAGATTTGAAGACCAACATCCAGGAAGAAATTGCCAACATAACGCCTGATATGCTGGCAAGAGTCACGACAAACGCCAGACATCGGTTTACTCAGTGTATGGAAAATGGGGGACGTCACCTACCTGATATGATCTTCAAAACTATGTAAATAAAACTTTAGGTATGCGCCTACATTGTAAAAGAAAGTTTTCTGATTCATACAATATGTTTTATTAAGTTTTGAAAAAAGGAAGTTATGCTGCCGCACCCTGTATAAACTGGTCGGCCTTAAATACCCCCACGGAGCAAAATAAACACCTTGCATCGCCGTTGTTACTGATTCCCAGAGGTTAACAAGTCGAATTTCTTCGCCGCAGCTGATAAATCGGACATCAAAAGAATCCGAATAATTAAAGCCGTTTGTTCTGGATAATTTCCGCGGGCAGGAGCCAAATCGCGGAGGACCCGGTCGCCAGTTAAAAATACCCGTTGGAGCCGCACCAAAAGAATATGCCCGAATATAAATAGACTATGAATGCCTCCGATATGTTACGTTTATATGCATGGGACGCATAATTCTAAATTCGAAAGGTTAATTAATTCTAATTATGCGTGAAGAGTCGACTGAATACTTCATCCTATAACGTCACGAGTTAATATTGAATTCTTGAGCTATTTATAATAAAACAATTATAGAAGACAAATTGGAAGTGCACAAAAATTGGCCTTCAAGGGCGCGTTCTGTTAATTAGGGGAACTTTAAATAGCATGTTTTGTTTCCATTATATCTGAAAAAGCCCCAGAGCGGCCAGATTTTTACGTTTTAATACAGTTAAATGTTGCATTATTGTGACCATAACAACGTTTTATCGAAGAATTTAAGAGAGAAAAACATTCTTTTTCGTCCTTGGTATAAAAGAAAGACCCGTCCAAAAAACACGTCATCAAATCTGGCTATGAACGAAAGAGATGGAAATAGCTGTCATGTCGAAGCTCAAAGCAAAAACTTGTCAAACTTTTGACAAGTAGCTGTCATATAATATGATGAGCCTTGACAATTAAATAAGGTTATAAGACTAAGATTAGGAATAGAAATACGTCTTTTTTGCTCGATCACCTTTGACGCCTTTTTTTTTTTTGGATGTCTCGTTATTTTTCTGTTTTCCATACAGACACAGAGATGGCTTAGACTGTTTACTTCAGATGTTTTTTTAACTTAAAAACTACCCTAACGTTTCTCAATTTAAAGATAAAAACATATCCATATAGTGCCTACTTTTAGGGAAACTTTATACCTATGTATATCTTCAATAAACATAAAAAAACACAGAGTATTTGACTGTTTGTGTTAACAGACTCTCTAGCAACTTCTCGCGTAAAGAGACCACAAATCATTTTAAATAGAAACCGGCTATTTTTACAGGTCCGAATGACTTACTTTCAAACATTTTCTATTATTAGCGCTTTATAAAAATACAAGAGTGACATTAAGCTACGATCGTTTAATACTTAAAAATGAAACACTCAATGACAGCTAAACCAAAAATTATGAGAAAACAATGTAATAAGGCTGTATTTTTGACAGGCAGCAAAGAAAAAGTTTGAATCCACAATTTTTTGTCTTGACCTAAGTTGTTTAAATTAGGTCATTTACTATTTTAATATAGAGGGTAGGATGAAGCAAATTAGGTGTTAAAAGGCTTTTATAATTCAAAAAACCTGCTGAAATTGCTCCCCTAATTTATTTCGCCCCGTAAACTAATAAAAAAATGTTTTTGCTAAAAACAAAAGACGTTACCCGTTACTGTCGGTTATTACAAGTCGTAAATGTCACGGCAATGACAACTCAGCTGTCAAGACAGACTAATTGTAAGACCGCCCTTTGACAGAATTTTACCTTCAAAGTGAACTAACGGAGGAAAAACTTGTAACTCACCCTTCCTTCGACGACTTTTCGAGCTTTGACGGGCACCGAGGGTTGGGGTTGCGCTATCGCCCTTCCGCGCTCCCTGAACGCGGGGTGGACCACCTCCGATCTGAGGTGGAGCGGCCTTTCTTGCCTGATACCTGAAAGACAAAAAATAATACGTACAAATAATAACAATGTATATTTCACCGTGGTAAATAAGTTTGTTTAAAACAAGCATAAATCCTGTGAAATCATCAGAAATTTCATTAAGCAAAAATTTCATTTAACAAAGAAAGCACAAAGTTATCAAGGCAGACAAATTATTACGAAAAATATGTTTAGTACGGGTTTTCTTTATTAAGCAGTCACCAGTTATTGTTATTGTCACTGTTCTGCATGAAAATCCTCCCCGCCAATATAATGTTATTTCGATAATTTCTACCTACATGTGGGGCATTTCACGCCAACTAAGCGAGGTCAAAAATTCTGTTTGAAACATATCACAATCGATAGTACTTGCTAAAAAAACGAACTTCCCTAAAATTTTAGATTTTTTGAGCCACAAGGAGAGGGATGGTGAGGGTGAGAAAATATAAATTTTCGGTAAAATTTTCTCTAAAATTTCAATTTTTCGGTAAGAAAATGAAAAAAAAATTAAAAAGAAGGTGGCAATGGTTTTTGATGTTTTTTTTGCGTAGAATACGATAAAAATTATTTTCAAAATTATTGGGGGTTGTGTTCACCCTTAATTTGAGGATTGAAAGTTTAAAATCGAAATTTCGAAAAAGTGTAACGATTTTTTCCAATTTTTTTTTAAATTTCTTTTTTTTGTACTTTCGATTAATTTTTAATTCATAATGGGTGTCGACCAGAAACCGGCCCAAAGGTGAAAAAACGTGGTTTTAACGCATTTTCTCATCCTGTGAGATAGTAAATGGCAAGTGAATAATATATTCCAAGGTTTTTGGGGTCGCTGATTACGAATCGATCGTAGAAAATTTCCCGTAGAATACGATTGTACTTTTTAAATTCCAAAATTTAGCCATTTTTTAAAAGTTGACTACCATACTGGATCCGCCATTTTGTTTTTGAAAATCTGATGTTAGATTCATAATCAGCGACCCCAAAAACCTTGGAACTTTTTATTCACTTGCCATTTACTATCTCACAGGATGAGAAAATACGCTAAAACCACGTTTTTTCACCTTTTGGGCCGTTTTTTGGGCCAGTTCCTGGTCGACGCCCATTATGAATTAAAAATTAATCGAAAGTAAAAAAAAGAATGGAATTAAAAAAAAAATTGAAAAAAAAAAATCGTGTCATACTTTTCGAAATTTTATTATTATTATTATTATTATTATTATTAGCCATAAGTGTAGGCGGCAAAGCCGTTTAAACTTAGCAGTAACCCTGTGTGTAATACTTAACATTCATAGACAATAATACTCAATATCACAAACAGACCAAAATAAATGCTACAATATATAAAGTAGGTAGTTAAGTAGCTAAATACATATCATAATGATTTTTAAATGAGTTAACATTTGGTGCTGAAACTATGTTTTCTGGAAGAGAGTTCCAATAATAGTGCACTCGATTTGAAAGAAAGTATTGACGACATAGTTTGTGAAATCTTTCGCGCACTAATTTATAACTATGCCCTCTTAAACGAATATCAACACTAAGGCTAAAGAAATCCAAATGTACACTATAATGACTGTGCAAAATTTTATAAGTTTCCAATAAGATCACCACGTATGCGTCTTTCCCCTTAGAGTAGTAAGACCAAGCACTGAGAGTCTTTCCTCGTAAGGCAGATCACGAATAGCTGAAGAGAGTCTCGTTACTTTCCGTTGAATTTGTTCCAAAGCATGTATATCACCAGCAAAAAATATGGGTTCCACAGGGGCGAGCATACTTCCAAAATTGGCCTTATATAGGCCTTGTAGATTTTTGACAGTAGATCGGTAGATAAGTTTTTAAATGTTATTGACACTAAATACAAGACTGAATTTACTTTTTTTATGGTTTTACTAATGTGTGGTGCCCATTTTAGGTTTGAAGATATTAAAATCCCAAGGTCTTTTTGCTCGGTAACTGGTTGTATTTCAGTTCTGTTCAGAAAGTACTGAATATTTGGATTATTGGATCCCACATGAAGTATAGTACATTTTTGTTCATTTAGAGGTAGTAGCCATTTGTTACACCAGGATTCAACCATCCGGATATCCGCGACAAGTTTGTCTGATTCGGTTATTGGGTTTGCATAAAATTTTGTATCGTCTGCAAAGAAGGAAGATGTCGTGCTTAGTGATGGTCCCAGGTCGCTAATGAATATATTGAACAAGAGGGACCCAATACAGATCCCTTGCGGTACCCCACTTGTGACTACATATGCCTCAGATACTTCGTCTTCCACACGCACTTGGCATTTCCTGTTGCTCAAAAAATCACTGATCCATGATAATAAATTTCCCTAACCCCATAATGTTCCAGTTTTCTTAAAAGTCTCGCGTGTGGCACGAGATCAAAAGCCTTTTAAAATCAAGATAAATGATGTCTACTGGTAGTCCCTCATCAACTGATCTGGTCCACTGATGCAAACATTGAGCAAGTTAGTAGTGGTGGAACGTCCTGGCATAAATCCGTGCTGATTCTCATGTAGGACTCCACTTTCCATCATAAACTTTGTAATTTCATGTGCTATAATTTTTTCCATGCATTTGCAAGGTAACGATGTTAAGGAGATTTGTCTATAATTTTTTGTTTCGAGTTTGTCACCATTTTTGTGAATAGGTATCACAATCGCCGACTTCCACTCTGTAGGAATTTTACCTTCTACTAATGATGTCTGCATTATATGTGTAATCGGTTCCAATATGGTTCTTTTACAATGTTTCAAAAAAATTGGGGGAATATTGTCGGGGCCTATATAAATTTCGATGTTAAACTTTCAATCCTCAAAATAAGGGTGAAAACTACCCCCAATAATTTTGAAAATATTTTTATAGTATTCTACGCAAAAAACATCGAAAACCATTGCAACCTTCTTTGTAATTTGTTTCTTTTTCTTACCGAGAAAGATTGAAATATTAGTCGAAACGAAAATTTGTATTTTCTCACCCTCACCATCCCTCTCCTTGTGGCTCAAAAAACTAAAATTTTAGGGAAGTTAGTTTCTTAACAAGTACTATCGATTGTGATCTGTTTCAAACAGAATTTTTTGACCTCACTTAGTTGGCGTGAAATGCCCCATATGTAACCCTTACACTGACCTGTAAATTGTATCACGTAGCAAAATCTGAAAATGGTCCGAAAAACGTCCTTAATGTACCCGTCTCTGCACATGAACCTAGGGCTTATACAAAATTTTGTTGAAGCCTTAAATGCAGAAGGAAATTCTTTTCCTTATTTGAGACAGAAATTCGTGCGTTTAATTGAGGCAAAGCTTAAAGAAGGAATGTTCGTTGGACTTCAAATACAAGAACTTTTTAAAGACGACAATTTTGAAACCATAGGGCGTGGACCGGCTTCAAAAATGTATGTAGCAACTTCCTAGGTAACAAGAAATCGGAGAACTACATTATTAAAGAACTTATCCAATCTTACAAGACGTTAGGTAGCAACATGTCACTTAACCTGCTTTTTCTTCGCTCCCATTTGGAATTGTTCCCTGGACAATTTTGGTGCAGTTTCAGGCGAAACACGGCGAAAGTTTTTACCAGCAAATTGCTCGACTGGAGAAGCGGTGTAGTGGAAAATGGACCCCAAACATGTTAGCGGAAACCGATCCCGGTGAATACAGGCGAAACAAAAGACAAAATAATTTATTAATTGTATTCAACTTTTTTCGATACAAAATGAAGTGTATTTTGTAAAAAAAAGTGGTTTTGTTTTTTTTTTAATCTTCGAGAATTCAGTAGATTGCTTATAATTTGGGTTTCTCATATTTTATATTCTTTCCTTTTCTAAAAACTTATGGGTGATAGGTAAACATTGAGCTCATATTTGAATTCAGCACACTACAGTAGACACAAAAAACCCAACAAAATATCAGGGAGCGACAAATAATTTCTAAATGCAGAACAGTGTTATTACACGCCGTTATTTTTCTAACATTTTTAGGAAAATCACTGGCGATACACAAGCGGAAAAATCCATGTAGAAATCAATATTCATCGTTGGTCCCTTAAATGCATTTTTCATGCCAGATTTTTTGTAAGGTATTACTAAAAAAGTAGGAGATAGATACGTAACCTGCCTTTTATTTACATTTTCTAGTGTACGAGAAGTATGTGTCACAGCTGAAAGATCTGTAAGGCGTATCACCTTAGATCTGTAAAAATAGAAAGTACGCGTTTTCCTTTCAAATAAAAATGTTGAACGCGTTCCAGACAAACAAAACTTTGGATACACACACAAAATCATTTATCCGATGGTCACCAAACTTACAATGCACGATAAAAAATATATGGACGTTACATAATTTTCAAGAAATTTTACACGCATATTATTTCATTTGGCTTGTTTTAGTGTACTCTAAATTTGAGTAATTTAATATGCAACAGGCATTCTTCAGTTAACTGTACAAGGTGATTGTTTTGCCTTGACCGTCCAATTCTACTCGTAGATGACTGAAGTATATTTTATGCTAAAAAAGTATAAAATAATCAGCCAAGGCTACAATTTTATTTTTCCAAA
This sequence comes from Aromia moschata, assembly GCA_029963805.1. NCBI lineage: Eukaryota > Metazoa > Arthropoda > Insecta > Coleoptera > Cerambycidae > Aromia > Aromia moschata. Next base: position 15,066 of record JAPWTK010001162.1, read on the forward strand.
TACCATTTTTTAATATCCTCATTTCTTAAAAAAAGTTACGACGAAAAAATGTCCGAAGTATCCTCTTCCTCTTATACATGCCAAATTCTAGTCTCAAGCGGTAGGAATATGATTCTTTTTACAGAATATAACTATTTAACCGTTTGCGAATAAAATAGGTATAAAACAACAGTGTTCAATAAATAACTAAATATCAGGATTTGCCATGAAACGACGTTTTAAAATAAACGAAAACTAAAACATCTGACTCATCAGTCGTCATGGTGACATTCAACAAGTATCTACTTTCCTCGCTCAGATTATTTCCAATTTTTTTCTTATAAGAAAAATCCTTGTAACAATGATTATGCCTTCCGTAATCACTTCCAAATAATTTATAGATCAGGCGGTGTCTGTTTTGGGTTGGACTTTTTCCATATGATCCATTGAAGGTGTTTCTTTCATACGATCTAAAGTATGTGCAAAATATCGAGTTTGAGAGCCGATGGACGAGTCAAGCGTGCCATGGAATTATGTCGAGGCAGTCAACTGTCTTGACATAATGCCATTAAGAATCACTTAAACTTAATTTTGACCTGACTGTACACAACAGTACTTTTTCTTGTCGGTGCAATTATAATTAACAAACACGTACACATAATAGACCAAAAATATTTTTTTGTCCATGGCAGTTAGGTCAAAATTAAGTTTAAGCGATTTCAGGTAACAGTCAACTGTCATGACATAATTCCATGGCATGCTTAACTCGTGTAGCGGCTCTCGAGCTCGATATTTTGCTCAACTTTGAGATCGTGTAGAAAGAAACGCCTTGTATATTTTTGTTCAAATTTCGCGTACGGGGTTTTGAGGAGTCCTGATTAACGCCGTGGATTCAGACTTCAAATTTAAAAAATCGCTAAATGCTTAGGGTAAAGTGGGGCAAGTGCGACCCCTTTTCGTATAGTTGACTTTTTAGTTCATAACTGCGCGAATAACTGTATGAACTACTTGGTTCTTAAGCTTAATTTATTGAAAGAAAGAAAATCTTTCGTGTTTCAGGGTAAGGGGGGCACATCGTCCATACCTTACAGGGCACATGAAACGCACTTGCCCCAGGGCTTGGGGCAAGTGCGTTTCTGTGTTTATTTCTATATTTTATCCTTAATGTAAACTAAGGGCAGGACGGATGCAGAGGTGGCGGGGCCCGGGGCAATGAAGAAAGTGGAGGCCCTTTCAATCAATAATTTGCGCTTGGAACCTTTTGCATTTTGCCCTTTGAAAGCTTGCATTTCATCTCGTACTTAGCTGTCATTTTGCCTCTTAACCGGTGTACATTTTACCCCGTATCCAATAAATAAACTTTGAATTTTGCGTCTATTGAATTTTGCAAGAGGTCTAAATTTTGTAGTTCCACCACTGAATAGATTTGACATTGTTGAATATATTTAATTACTCATTACTTTCTTAAAAATTAAATTTTTTTATCGTTATTAAATTTTTGAATCCAAGGTTTGTGAAGGCCCTCAACGTGTGGGGGCCCAGGGGGCTCCGCCCCGGTTGCCCCGCCGCACAGTGGCGCAGAGCGCCACTGTGCCACCTAAATTACTCTACGACTCACAGGATTGATCCGTTTTAGACGTGCGTTACCTTAAAATGTTCGTCTTGAGTTTGCCTATCGACCCTTGTTCCGGGGATTTTTGATTTCGAATTTTATTTTTCTGTAATTTGTGTCCGAAATTTACTTTCCATGGAAAAATGGCGATTTTGGGTGCAAAAGTCATCCTAGCGAACGCAACATTGAGTTTTTTACAAAACTTTTTTGAAGGAAACTCTTCCTCTTGACAACCCCTACAACCCTGTGTACGTCAAATTGCGAGAGAATTGGCCGTCATGCCTAAAAACGACCATAGTGATCCAAAACTATTGATGTCCATAGTGAAAAGGAAATTGTTCCTCAAAAATCTAAATTTGTTTCAATAAAAAAGTGTTTGTAATCAATCCAGCAATACGTACAAATTTTTCTCAGAATGTTTGAGGATATTTTTGGCCATTTAATTTGGCCAGGAAATCGCCAAATTCCAGAATCTCGGAAAATTTCCAAAAATTCTGTAAAAAATTCGGACATATTCTTAGGTGATACTGAACACTTTTCGTTCAATACAAGTTTCTCATAAACGTCGTCATTTCCGACATTATAGTTCATTATCAATAAATCATTAATCAATTATTTTCTGAAAAATCAAATTAACTTTTCAAAGACAGTCATGGAACAGAAACTGCTTAAGATTTCCCAAGGGGATAGAAGACCATTTTTGTTCTCTATTCCTAAAAACGGCGAAAATTACACATTTTTGGATATTTTTTACGAGAAACTCATCCGAGGGGATGAAGATACATTTTTAGGACATTTATGCCCTTGGGTTGTTTTTGGTAATTCTGTTGATAAGTCACAATTGTCCATAGAAATTCGTAAACAATACCGATACCACCCTCGTATCAAGTTGCAAAACATTTTTCAGTGCAATGACATGTTCTCTAAAACATGTCATTCTTTTGGCACGTTTGATTTTTGGCTGAATTTAACACTATTTTCCTCGATTTTTTTTGTAGAAACTGAACACTGAGTTTCTGGGAACAGTTGGTAGCTCAAAATTATTCCATTACTTGCTGTTAAACCTTATTTTTGGGTCGAAAGTATTTACACGTTGGATTCGAGAATCATTTTTATGTAATGAGATGTAACTATTCATAATAAAGGACAGGAACTTGATATCTAATTAGTAATCAAACTGGGTTAGATGTAACATATGTGAAAAATACTCTAATAGCATTACCCAGGACACACCGCGAGGAGGTTAAGTATTTTAGTATCCCTCTTTTTTTGTTTTTTTTTTTTTTTTTTTGTTTTTTTTTTTTTTTGTTTTTTTTTCTTGTTTTCTGGTTTTCTAATAAGTATTTTCAAATATTCAATCAGAATCTTGAGCAGTTTTCTGTGCCATGAATTTCTTTCAAAAGTTAAAGATTTTTCAGGAAACATTGATTAATGATTTATTGATAATGAACTATAATGTCGGAAATGACGACCTTTATGAGAAACTTGGATTGAACGGAAAGTGTTCAGTATCACCTAAGGAATATGTCCGAATTTTTTGCAGAATTTTTGGAAAATTTCCGAAATTTTGGAATTTGGCGATTTCCTGGCCAAATTAAATGGCCAAAAATATCCTCAAACATTCTGAGAAAATTTGTACGTATTGCTGGATTGATTACAAACACTTTTTATTGAAACAAATTTAGATTTTTTGTTCCAATAGATTTTTGAGGAACAATTTCCTTTCGCATCAATAGTTTTGGATCACTATGGTCCTTTTTAGGCATGACGGCCAATTTCTTTCGCAATTTGACGTACACAGGGTTGTAGGGGTTGTCAAGAGGAAGAGTTTCCTTCAAAAAAGTTTTGTAAAAACTCAATGTTGCGTTCGCTAGGATGACTTTTGCACCCAAAATCGCCATTTTTCCATGAAAGTAAATTTTTGGACACAAATTACAGAAAAATAAAAATAAATTCGAAATCAAAAATCCCGGAACAAGGGTCGATAGGCAAACTCAAGACGAACATTTTAAGGTGACGCACGTCTAAAACGGATCAATCCTGCGAGTCGTAGAGTAATTTGGGTGGCACAGTGGCGCGGAGCGCCACTGTGCGCCGTACATCCGGCCCTGACTATGGGGCAAGTGCCTTGAATAAACGCAATTTTCTACTCGCGAGGGTACATTTCCTTTTACAATATTCCTTCATTGGTGCCAACATAACATTGTGCGGTTTGCATCGAATACTGGCGGGAGTTTTAAAATCATTTTCAAACAAGTTAATAGTTTTTAGAGACTTTTATCAGAAGCGAACGCACTTGCCCCACTTCACCCTATATTGAATTTCGGGGGTATAAAAAAATCGTGGTAGGGTATGGGGATGAATCTTAAAAGCGATGGTAGGGTCAGATTTTCGATGCCCTTTGAATAAAAAAAGTTTAATGGATTATCTTGAAGAATGAGGATTTTATGGATTTGTGCATAAAAAAATTAGACACACTGCATGTATGTAAGTAATGTAGTAAATTTAGCTGGGGGGTTAGAAAGCGACACGCTCCGCGCTTACTGGGGCCCGGGGGCGACACGGTGACCCTGTGGGGAACGCCGAGTGTCCAAGGCGCCACCCCGAAGTTGTACTTGAGGCACAGCGACCCGTTCAGCGACCTCACTTCGTCCAAGATCTGCTTGACCGTCTGCTCCAGCTTGACCTGCTCCTGGAGCACGGCCGATATGTCGATGCCGCAGGTCTCCAGGATGGCGCTCCGGCACTTCGAAACGATTTCCCTGCCGGTGAGGGGCGCGTCGTCTTCCTCTTTATAATCGTCCCGCACAGCTCGGACATTATCTTAATCGTGTTCACGTCCGTCTCCGATATCACATCGCAGCATCCTAGAGGTACGGAATGGTGGAAATAAGGAGCCATTAAAAAAACAGTCATCAAAGTTGGCCGAGCAAAAAAAGACGTATTTATGTTCTTAATCTTAAGTTTATAACCTCATTGAATTGTCAAGGTTGTCACATTATGTGATTTTTTTACAATTGTGACAGTCGCTTGACAAAAGTTTGACAACAAATTGGCTTCAAGCCAGTGGCGGCTCGTCAGGGAGGCAGAGGTGGCAGAGGAGGCAGTGCCTCTGTGAAAATTACAAATAAGTTTTTTTTATTAACCCTACTATACTTTAATTTTATTTAATAAAATTAAAATGTAATATACTATATACAATATTTTAATTATCTTTCCATTTTTAAATTCATATATGGGGTAAACAATTAATTTCTAAAAATAAAAATATTAATAAACATACATATGTCAAAGGAGTTCCCGCACCATTATTTACAACATATTAGTCCTCATCAATGACCCAGCGCCTAGTCTATTGCCGCGGTGGCACGCCTCCCGATGCCAATGTTTTCATATACACGGTGGAGACTTTAACTGGGAATATGTTCGCTAGCGGGGTGGTGAATGATTTTCAAAAAATTCCCGAGACACGACAACTTTTAAATGTATTTACCTACATTTTGCAAGTATTATGAAAAATACCCTTCAGGGGTGGCTGAAACCACCCTCGACATGATTTTTTCAAATGCAACCCTATGGCTTGTGACCCCTCATTGTAAAGCTGGTGGAAAGAGGAATCAACGCAAATTTTAATTTTTAGTATGTTTGTAGGGTTGCATACAATTAAAACAATTTAAAAATTAAATTTATTTTTTCAACGTAACAATTGTTCAAAATGTGCACCATCTCACTTGTTGGCAGCATCCCAGTCTGTAGTAGGTTTCGTCCCTTATATTGTAACATTTGCAGTGTTATTTTTCCGATTTCCTCTCCTTATCCTTTCCTGCAGATCTGCTATGTTGTTGGGTTTCTGAATGTCAACCCTACTTTTAAGATCATCCCACAAAAAGAATTCAGTGGTGTAAGACCTAGAGATCTTCGCTGGCCACTCAATATTACCTCGCCTCCCCAATCCACCTACCGAAAAATTCTGTCCAGATACTGACGAACAATGGCAGCATAGTGTGGTGGGACCCCATCTTGCTGAAACCATAACCTCTCGTCGGTCAAGTTAGGGTTTAAGGGTTTGGAAATAAATGACATAGCACTGGCATTAGTTCGTGCTGGAGTAAACGCAAGTATCTTGCCCCATTAAGAGTGTCATCAAAAAAAATGGTCCTACAATTCTATCTTGTATTATTCCGGCCCACACATTAGTTTTCTGTGGGCGCTGAGTATGAAGTTCCCTCATCCAATGGGGGTTCTCTTCAGCCCAGTAACGACAATTTTGGCGATTTACGTGCCCATTTAATGTAAAAGTAGCTTCGTCAGAGAAAACTATCCACTCTAAAGATAACTGGTTTTGATCAATACAAGTCATCAATAAATCTCAAAATTCCACTCGTCGATCTGGATCATCTTCAAGTAACTCTTGAACAGCTTGCATTTATATGGGCGTTTTTTTCTCATATTTAAGTATTTAAAACTGTTTTGTGATTAAGATTACTATCACGGGCCAGTTAACGGGCTGGAGTGATTGGATTTTCTTCTAGAGCAAGCAACAAATTCAACTTCGTGTCGTCATCAACAACAGCCTGCCTCTTACTCGGTACTTTCCTGACATGACCCATCTCTCGATATTGTGCCTCAATTTTACTAATGGTACCTTGATTTAGTGGTGGCAAGTCCAGGATGCGTTTCTCGAAACAAGCGAACAACTTCGCATTGAGTTCGCGCCCTATCACCATATCCAATCATCATCAAAAATTCGATTTTTAGTGATTCAGTTAAATAAGACATTTTCACCAATTTGAAATAACACTTCGTTTCAAACTCTGAATACAGCATACAAACTAAATTACTCTTTGCGGCCGTGTAAAAACACTAGCAAAAAATAACAAATATCACTTGTGGCAAAAAATTGCTTGGAATTTTTGTGGGGACATATGAAAAGTAAGGTTTACATTCCAAAACTAAACAACACGCATTTTGAGTACGAAATTGTTGCGTTAAAAATAAATTAAACTATAAAATTACGTTTTAATTGTATGCAATCCTACAAACATACTAAAAATTAAAATTAGTCGCCTGTCTTATGAGAATAAATTATTTGTTAAAGATTTAAGAGTACCACTGCTAAGTATCTAAGTAAAACTTTAATTAATCAGGATAAGCCGGCTCGTAGTTTTGTTAATACGTGCTATGATAAATGCAAATGGCTAAGTGGTTCTTTAAGTTTAAATACATTATTGTGTTGGCCGCGTGTATTACTTTCAAATCGTGGAGATGCTTGGAAGTCTGGATTTGATAAAAGCTTAAATTTTATCTCGTTCAGTTGACACATTAAAAAAGTCAGGAACATATTAGTGTTTGTAAATTACATCTTTTAGTAAACAAAATATTATGAATGTGATCAATTCAGTCCGCCAAATCTAAATTGACGCAGTCCTGGCAAAAATCCGTATTTTATTTCACTGCATCTTTTAATTGTAAAATAATTTGACGGAAACTACACCTTCCCGATGGTTTTGCCAAACCAATAACATATATTAGGTACATTATGTTAGACAATTATTGACCAAGTAGAGGTCCTTCTCCTAACTATGCGGCATATTACTAACAATGTTTACCATCACAAACATTTAGGAAACAAACATTTTTACAAAATATATTTGACCCCAAAAAAAAGTCACGAGCAGCCACTGGTTCAAGCTTCGACATAACCGGTATTTCCATCTATCTCGTTCCTAGCCAGATTTGATGACATTTTTTTTATTGGCACATTATTATTACAAGAACATGCGAGTGAGGTCAGTATGACACGATGCATAATTATTCATTTACAAAATTCAGTACCAAAAATGTATGTACAGGGTTTTCATTTATATCGTGACGGCTATCTACAGGGTTTATTATCCGAAACAGAAAAAAAAACTTCTTACCCATATAAGAATTTTAGTAAGTCCACTGTATTAAAATTAACCCTTGACTGCCGAGAACAAAGATATGTTTTTTCAACTTGGCTCAAACTGCCGGAAAATCACAAATCTTTGTCCTATAAGTACCCTAAATGCTCTAATAATCTTCTGATAATGTGTAAAATATAATCAACATGTGTTTTCCTATGTTTTTGGGAATGCTGAATATGATCAGGGTTTTATTGGGTTCTATTTTCTAGTTCTTTAAAAAAATCTTTGTCTCCATACACTCAAGTTATGTGCCACATCTGATCACACACTGTGATCACATCTGAGGTATTTTGACCCGCTGAACATTACGCTGTTGTCAAAATTTGGGCCAAGCGCTCCTAAGAGCCAATCTTGGGGGAAACTGCTTCAAAAATTACTCAGTTTATGACAGGAAAAACTGTTTTGATTTATATTTGGACTCAAAATTTGTATATTCAGATTATACAGATATATTTGTCAAATCAGAAATGCAAGGATTGAGGAGAAGATTGGACAAGACTTTATGACTCAGCGCCTCCAAATACGTCGGAAATAATGTCTGAATAAAATATTGGAAAACTATAATGATGATTTATGAGGCGATTCAATGTCAAAATTCAGATTCTATGGATAATTTGGCGTGTGTAAGACAAATTCAGAAAAAAACATGATGATAAGTGGATCAAAATACGTTTGAAATTATATGGCTGGTAAATTATAGCAAAATGTCATAAATGGAGCCATTTTTGGGTCAATTTCCTCCCAAAATTGGTATTTCGGAGGATCTAGGCCAAATTCTTCTGACAACCCCCCGATGTTCAGCGGATCAAACACGTTGCAGTTTCACACACCACAGCAGTACCTGTCGCTCTGTACAAAATTTAAACGACAAATCTTCTAAGAGGATTACACTCAACATCCACATATCCGAACTTTTCCGTTCCGCAAACTTCCACATTTCCGAACTCTCGTCACCTCGGGATAACCGAACTGCTGGCGCATGCGCAAAGGGTTTTTCTGGCTCATTCTAGTACTTTTCTTTGTTTTTTTCGAGGTTTTTTGTAAATGTAATACATACATACATGTGTACATGTTAGTAAAAGAACGTTTTTTAAACAAAAAAAAATGTCAGGTGCAAAGGAGAGGGTGATGCAGGTAATTATTTTGTGATTCAAAGTAAAGGTTTGTTTTATTGAACATTTTGTTGACATAACCTATAATAATTTCAAACTGAAATGAAAAATGATGAGAAAATATGTATTTTTAAGAAAACCGTGCCACAAAACAAACATTATTGTACTGTTTATTTGCAGAGAAAAGAGCCTGCTAAGAGGCTAACCTTGGAGCAAAAGCTGGATTTGATAAATCACGCAAAAAATGGTGTTAAAAATGTTGATCTATGTAAGATGTACAATATTTGTAAATCGTCAGTGGCAGAAATTCTTGGAAAAAAAGAAATTTACTTTGAAAAAAACTGAAAAAAAGACGAAAATTGAGTGGACGGATTAACACAATAAAGTGCACCGGTACTTATGATACGCCATTTGAAATAAGTGTTTTCCACTGGTTTGTACAAAGAAGAACTCTTGTAGAACCTGTCTCAGGTGTGCTGCTGAGGGAGGGCGATTTCCTCTTTGCTGAATTCTGTGACAATCGAAATGTTTGAATAGAATCGCATTATTGTGTTTACATTTTTGTTCTCATTTCAAATTTCGCGGTTTTTTTGTCGTCAACCAATCAGCGACAAGTTCGGTTATGTGGAAGTACAAGTTCGGAAATATCGTGAGAAAAAAGTTCGGAAATATCGTGAGTTCGGAAATTTGGAGTTCGGATATGTGGATGTTGAGTGTATTTTGACAAGCCGATCACATCTGAGGTATTTTGACCCGCTGAACATTACGCTGTTGTCAAAATTTGGGCCAAGCGCTCCTAAGAGCCAATCTTGGGGAAACTGCTTCAAAGATTACTCAGTTAATGACAGGAAAAACTGTTTTGATTTATATTTGGACTCAAAATTTGTATATTCAGATTATACAGATATATTTGTCAAATCAGAAATGCAAGGATTGAGAAGATTGGACAAGACTTTATGACTCAGTGCGGCCAAATACGTCGGAAATAATGTCTGAATAAAATATTGGAAAACTATAATGATGATTTATGAGGCGATTCAATGTCAAAATTCAGATTCTATGGATAATTTGGCGTGTGTAAGACAAATTCAGAAAAAAACATGATGATAAGTGGATCAAAATACGTTCGAAATTATATGGCTGGTAAATTATAGCAAAATGTCATAAATGGAGCCATTTTTGGGTCAATTTCCTCCCAAAATTGGTATTTCGGAGGATCTAGGCCAAATTCTTCTGACAACCCCCGATGTTCAGCGGATCAAACACGTTGCAGTTTCACACACCACAGCAGTACCTGTCGCTCTGTACAAAATTTAAACGACAAATCTTCTAAGAGGATTACACTCAACATCCACATATCCGAACTTTTCCGTTCCGCAAACTTCCACATTTCCGAACTCTCGTCACCTCGGGATAACCGAACTGCTGGCGCATGCGCAAAGGGTTTTTCTGGCTCATTCTAGTACTTTTCTTTGTTTTTCGAGGTTTTTTATGCAAATGTAATACATACATACATGTGTACATGTTAGTAAAAGCACGTTTTTTAAACAAAAAAAATGTCAGGTGCAATGGAGAGAGTGATGCAGGTAATTATTTTGTAATTCAAAGTAAAGGTTTGTTTTATTGAACATTTTGTTGACATAACCTATAATAATTTCAAACTGAAATGAAAAATGATGAGAAAATATGTATTTTTAAGAAAACCGTGCCACAAAACAAACATTATTGTACTGTTTATTTGCAGAGAAAAGAGCCTGCTAAGAGGCTAACCTTGGAGCAAAAGCTGGATCTGATAAATCACGCAAAAAATGGTGTTAAAAATGTTGAACTATGTAAGATGTACAATATTTGTAAATCGTCAGTGGCAGAAATTCTTGGGAAAAAAGAAACTTACTTGTCGGAAGTTGAAAAAAGACGAAAATTGAGTGGACGGATTGACACAAAAAAGTGCACCGGTACTTATGATACGCCATTTGAAATAAGTGTTTTCCACTGGTTTGTACAAAGAAGAACTCTTGTAGAACCTGTCTCTGGTGTGCTGCTGAGGGAGGGCGATTTCCTCTTTGCTGAATTCTGTGACAATCGAAATGTTTGATAACAATCGCATTATTGTGTTTACATTTTTTTTTTCTCATTTCAAATTTCGCGGTTTTTTGTCGTCAACCAATCAGCGACAAGTTCGGTTGTGTGGAAGTACAAGTTCGGAAATATCGTGAGTTCGGATATGCGAATGTTGAGTGTATTTAAACCACGACAAATTCTTAACCTTGATAATGATGATGAAAATAGAACATGTTCATTTTATTTTTTCCCACTTTTAAAAGGCAGTAGAAATGTAATTTTTTTAGCTAGTAAATTTAGCAAACAGTGGGCCTGTACGGGTCTGAGAAATTTTACTGCATAGCGTCAAAAGCTGCTGTCGTTTGTAAACATGATTCAGTTTCAACCAATCAAAATAACCCATTTCAAAAAAAAATCCAAATAAATCATTCGTATTTGCGTAAGCTAGCACGATAGCGGCAGATACAATTTTTATATGCAAATCAAATTTTTACTATCCAATGTCAAAGTTATCGACACACCTAACCTTTTTTTTAATGGAACACCCTGTATACTTTCAACTACCCGAATATACGCTTCTACAGATGGAGATATTATGCCACATTGTACCAGCGTTACCAACTCTACCTACTTTTCGATAGATCTACCAACTTTTAGTGTCTTGCTCAAATCTACTACCTTGCACCAAAAATCTACCTACTTTTTGAATTTTTCGAAAATTTAAATCATATCTCCATAAAAATGATAATAAGCCATTGATGTATTTAGTGAATGTAATATATTAATTATTACTATATATAATAATAGATAAGATAAGAATATAATAATAGATGGCGTTCCAGGTTATTGTGCAACTATCAAAATATTCATATATCTGATATATGAAAATATTTTATTTACTGTTTAAGTACATCATGGCGGGGTTTGATGTTACCAATTGTCGATTCTAGTAAGCGATAAATTATAGGGATATTTAGTAACTTTTACATTTATTTCATTGTACTAACCTATTAATGAGTTAAACGGTTTCTCTTAGGGACAAACCTATGATAACTCTTAGGTTTTAGTCATTGAGAGTTGGCAGTGTTGAAATTGACCAATTATAGTTACAAATATTGCAGTGTATAGACAGTTAATAAAATTGGATAATTTATTTAAAAATAAATTCTACAATTTATTGTACAATAAATTGGTATGTGTAAAACAGTCTATAACATTATTAAAATGAGAGAAAATGAGGAAAATTCTCCACCTCAGAAATTAAAGAAGCATTACGATCAAAAATATTCCGCGCCGTGGGAAAAGGATAAAAACTACGCAAGGTGGATAACAGCAAGTCACAAAGGAAATACATATTTTCGCTGCAATGCATGCACTCTGAAAACATTTACGCCCGAAGTCTGTTTTTCCTCCATATTCAGCAATTTCATTGTACGAATATTTGAATTTATTATTTTAATTGTTTTTGTCTCTAATTTATTCATCCTAATTCTTATTTCTTATAATTAGTAGTAATAGTAACACTTCTTTAAAATAAAAGTTAAACGAAAAATACGTCTTGATAGGTCATACCAAACCTTGAGTTAATATTAATATAAATATTTAAATTCAATATACAAGCTCACTTAAATACAAGCTCAATTTGAATAATATCCACGATTCTTTATCAACTCTGGTCCGCTATAACGTTATAATGGTACAGTTCTTTTTTTTAAAGCTACGGTTCTGTGTTCGAACTTATTTAATAGGTACTTTTAAACATCTAATGAGTTCCATTCTTCTGTTTTAAGATTGATTTTGTTTAATTTTATCAAAGTTTAATTAAAACTACTTTTATTTTAACAAAAAAAAAGTCGTTCTCAGAAAGTATCGAACCTAAGCTGCCGCATAAAATATAATAATAAAATACAATAAAATATGTCTTATCCAATCGAAAAAATAAATTCAGAATACCAGATTTTTACTCGAGGATCTCTAAAATACTTGAAAAACAAAGGTAGTAGATCTACCAACTTTTCATAGTAGGATTTGTTGGAAACTACCAATTTTTAAAATCCAATCTCCTACCTTGACACATTTTGAGTTGGCAACGCTGCATTGTACGTCTCTTATTAGCTTTGTTCGCGGATCACGTTACGAACCAATTCAGAACTAATACTGAACCAGTTTAGGATTGTGCAAATGCGCATGCCCAATTAATTACCAGTTCGGAATTTGTAACTACCGCGAACGAATGTTTAACTAGCAGATGACAGAAACAGAAGACGTATGTTTCTTCCTTGTCTATATACTATGTCTTCTGTCAGTTAGATGTCATTTGTTGTTCTTTTATATACAATACATATGTACATATTTTGTAACCGGGACATTGTGACCGTGTAATAATTACTTATTTCCTAATTGGCTATTAATCTATTTGGTCTATCTATTATATCAGTTATATTATATATATCGTCTAATCGTTGTGTTGACATAAAAGATGAGTGGTGCAGAAGGAGGTAAATACCTATTTAATTATTATTGAATTTCTCTTAACTAACAACAAAATGTTGCAGGATTGTCCGAATTTTTGGTCTTTCCATCAGGCGTGGAGGAGGGAGAGGTTCATAAATGGACCCACCAAAAATACCTTGCTTTTTCTTGATCTGTATAAAAAATACCGAGAGAAGGTGGGTTCCTTAAGGATAAAAAATTTAAAAAAGATGTTTGAAGAAATAGCTAAAGAAATGCAACTCTTAACAAAATCGCGAATAACAGCCACTAATTGCGAAAATAGATGGAAGGTCCTTGAAAGAAATTACAAAAAAATATATTGAAAATTCTAAACTAACAGGTAGGGGAAGAACAACATTCGAATATGCCGAGATTATGCACAGCATATTAGGAGGAAAAAGAAACATTAATCCCGTGTTACTTTTATCATCAGAAACAATAACTATCGGAGAGCCATCAGAAAATATAATGGAGGTGGTACAAGAAGATAGTGAAGGCGATCCTCGACATGAAGAAGACCAAAACTTCAAAATTGCGTCCACCTCAGTAATAAAACCAAAGACTGTGAAACATCATAATGAAAACAAAAGATTGAAATGTAATATGCTTATAGAAATTAGAAAAGATAGGAAGGAATACTATAAACAACGACTGGAAATCGAAGAAAAAAAACTTTCACAGAAAATAAGAAGAAATGTGTTGTTAGAAAAACAGAATGTATTGCTTGAACAGTATTTAGAAACAAATGATAAAAAATAGTGTGTACCTTGTTTTGTTTACAGTTTTGTACCTGTACCTGTTTCGTTTACAAGAATGTTACATGTTTATTTTATGTGTTAGTTCTTTGTGAAAGAATCTAACTTTTAAGAAAAAATTTAGTGTCTTGTTTATATTTTCAAAGAATGTTTAGTCATTTTTAAGTTTTAATAATGTTTGCTCGAAATGTTTGTTTTTATATTTTGGTGTGTACAATATACTTTGTTTTATTCAGGATGTATTTCCTTGTGTTAGAAATGTTTAACATATAAATATGAAAAATCAAAATCTGTAATAAAAATATATGGACAAGAAAGTAACCGTTAAACAGACCTATTAATGTTCGCTGTTCGCGACATGATGAACGGAAAGAAATGCTGATCATCCGCTATTGCGCATGGGCAACCGGACTGAACTCTCAGTCCTAACATTAATCCTAGGACCGCTAGAACCGATTCCGAATCAATAATGAACCGATCCGATGTGCTCCACGAACACAGAACCGTTACTAAAAATTCCGAATTTTGTGAACCGCGAACGCATTTTTTAAACTGCGCATGCGAATAGTCCCTGAACTGATTCCGAATTGCATCCGCGAACAAAGCTATTATTTCGGGTCTTTCTAGATAAACAATAGCTTTGTTCGCGGAGCCAGTCAGAGATTAATCCTCGACAGTTGCGCATGCGCAATACATTAATAGGCGTTCGCGGTGCGAGAAATCCATGATTTCGACAAAAGATTTGTCGTTCGCGGTAACGTTTGAACAGATACATGACGTGTCGATAACTCATCAGAACGATCCATGGATTAAGATAAGAACTATATGTCAGACGCACGCGCCTTATGAATTCTCAGCAATCTCAGCGCGCTGACAAAATAATAGACTCTATACTGTGAAATTAGTTAGGTTATCTGCTCTTTTTACACAGATACATATACAATTTTATATAAAGATATCCTATGATATCTGTAGAAATTCTACATAGGATACAAGAGATAAGGACAGAAAATAAGTTGTCAGGGAATAGTTCGCGGTGTATTACAAATCCGGGTCTTGTCCCAAATTGAGCATGCGCGTAAAGGTAACTTACTGTTTGCCATGGATTAGTCATATACTTGTCAGAATTGTTTTCCGCGAACAAAGCTAATGCATCGTGTCCGGGCTAACCTGGGGGAGGGGGGGCTCTTAGCCCTACCTGTGGTCTTGTCGATGGGGCTCGGCTTCATGTGTTGGCTGGCGGAGCCGGCCAGCATGGGGTAGAAGACGACGGGCCACAACACCGCGAAGCAACCGGCCACTATCACCAGCACCACCATGGTCTTGCGGGGCGACAGGTCGTTGGCCATCTTCGCCGAGACGTGGGATGTCGCGTACCCACGTTCGGTCATCTCGTCGAGGGTTCGGCTACGGTATGGGATCGCCCTGCACGCCGAAGTCGCGACGCCCGCGGACTACGAGGAATAACTCGGACGACGTCTCCGTGCGAATTTAGAAATACCCCGGTGACGGCACCTCGATTTTTGACGGCGTTCCGCTTGCGCGGCGAGAGCGATCGCGAATCTGCGACAAAACAATCGCCAGCGGCGTGCGCGTAGAATATCTAAAAGGGTGCGCGATGTATAAGAACCTATAGACTATCTGCAGCACAAAACATATAGTATAAGAAGCGCTACCTACTGATTAATTGATGGCAACACAACTGACAGTTCTAGGAGGCACAGCGCGGGGTTTTTAAAAATACTTACTTCTTTATATCTTTACTTTTAAAACTTGATACTTTGTAAAATTAAGAAAAGCATCCTCCCTCAAATTAGGGAGGAACTCTTTCCTTAATTTCACATAGCATTCAAGGTTTAAAAGTAATAATAATAATTTTATCTCTGATATTTGATGTTTTCAGTTATAAAATTATATTTTCACTATTAGAAATAAAAAAAATTTAGAAAAAGCAACATTTATTAACAAGATATAACAATAGAACATTATTTACAGAACAATACCATTAGATGTTATAGTATAAAGCTGTTTGTATCACTCTTAGTCAGGTTACTTCCCTTTGACCTGTTCAGCATGGGTGACCCTACCAGTAGCATTGCATGCTACCGCTGGCTTAGCTCGTAGGATCATTGGAACACGCAAGCCACCTCATCCACCTAAAATTTAGGTTTCGTCAAGATGGTGATACCGCGATGTGGAAAAAATTGGGCTGTTATACTTATGGTAACACGTAATGCATAAAATTTTAACCGAAACTATAAATGATGAAACTATTCATTATTGACTCCTGCTGGTTTAAGCCTTTTTCAGAAACACCAAAATTTGTGTCAAAATACCACTTGATTTGTCAATTAAAAATGAATATTCACTTGTATCATTAAGCATTGTTGAATAACATTGTTGATTATTGACATTAGTTTTAGCTGTGCTATGAACTTTTCATAATATTACTTCCATCAATAACTAAAGTTTCTTCTAAAGAACTGGATGTGATGGTAGAAAAATTTTTACTAGAGGGAGGTTTCGGAAAAGATTTTGGTTTTAAAATTTTATGGTCAGAGTCTAAGAAATCCGTAGCTACAAAGTGATCGTGACAAATACGGAAAGAATTACAATGTTCTCGATCTACTTTACATATATTTTTCCAAACATTACATGTCTCTACGTCCCTAGAGAATTTATAAATCTTGCAGGCTTAGTACAAATGTAAAATATTTTTAATTACATGCAAAAAAAAACTTACCTGCTGTTTACATGTAGTAGATAGTATTTTGACAATGTTAAAGTACGTCCTCACTACAAAAGTAGATTTAGTTATTTATCTAATAAAGTAATAAATATTACATGGTTGAAATTTGTAAATGCCGGCCGGCTATAATCACAATTTTAGATGAACAAATAGTATTACTTATGCAATAAATACAACCTTAAACATTATTCTTAAGAAACAATGGATTATCCCTACGATATTAAACATGGAAATATCCTACTGGATCTTTATTTAGATTAAAGAATAACTTACCATTCTCCCTCACAACAGAAATGATGGAAATATGAAAATTAATAAACACAGACTCATCCTGCCATACATATAACACAAAATTAAGTAACATTAAAATTGTTCACTATTGTCATCTCTCTTGCACATATGAGAATTGTATTTCACTATGCTACTTTACGGTCATTCTTTTTAGCCGTAGGGCCAAAGTTGTCTACATCAAACATTACTAAATCAAGAGACAAGGTCGGGTGGCATGATGTTTATGTCGCACGATGATAGCGATATCTGCTATCCAACTTTCAGCCCCGTGATCTGCAGAATAACTAGAAGCGCCGCGCGCGGAATTTTTCATAACTTTTGTACTGTGGATTTTGTATTGTGTCATATGCGTCGAGTTGTTTTTTGTACTATTTTTGAATTTGGGAAAGAATTCACAGTGTTGCAAATGTTATTAATTGCACGCGGAAGAATTTCTTGATAAAGTAAGTATAATTTTCACGAGAATCATATTTATATTTTTGTGTTGAAACTGTCTAAACTATTTGATTTATAGGTTATGAATGTAATTGTAAAGAATTGAGTGAAATGTCTGATAAAGAAAATAAAAATGTGCAAAATTAGGATAGTATGTACAACAATAGTTCAATTAAATAAAGAGTCAGGTTTAATGATATTTATATTTTATTAAATGACAGTCAATGTACCGCAATTTATATCATATATATTTTTGACAAATGTTTTATTGTGGTGTTGGTGTTGGAACCCTCTTGGTGTTGCGTCGAAAAATAAATAATATTTATTTCGTTACATACACATGTATGCATTATTTTATTCTTCAAATTTGAACATTTCTTATTTATATTGTCTTATTTATATTAATTTTGTACAGAAATATATATTACTAATCCTTACTCGCTAAAATCTTCATGAGTGCTTACTTTCAAAATTGGAGGTTGTAAATTAACCAAAATAGCTGCCATAAGAACAATGTCATCGAAAATGTTAGTGACCAGAATTTGATTTTGCCAAAGACGGGCATGTTCAGCTGGTTCACATTGACGAAACTAGAGTTTATTTTTCGCGCCGTGAGGCGCGAGGTAAATAGCGCCGCAGACGAAAATTTTTAAAACTTTCAAGGTCACACGTTTTCCTGGCACTTCAGAATTTCAATGAAAAATACATTTACATAAAAATATAGACTTTCACAAGGATACCTACTTTTTGGAATCTGATGCCTTTTTTGAAATACTGATATTTAATCACGATCGATACGATACGTCGATACGTCTTCAGATTAACCTAGAAGACGTAATTACGGACATTTTAATAAAAAAATTTCAATGACGGACAGTTTGACGGATTGCTCTTGAGGACGGACAAGCTTTCTGAATGACGGACTGTCCGTCATAATGACGGACGTCTGGTCACTTTAGGTTATGTAGCGCGACACAAAACACTGCACTGCTAATATGCCCGATGCTAATTCAAGATGTGACGTCCACAGTACTTCGTGTTCAAGTTATAGTTTATTACTTTTATGAATTCGATGGCTTCCGCAATGATTACAATGACATAATGAGCAATAAATCGTATTTTGCGTATTGTCTTCTTGTAATATGCCAGCACGAAACTTATAGGGTAAGCCGCCGCGAGCGCTGTTGTCGCGAATCGCTAAGCTCCGCCTTTCTGCAGATAGTCTATACTAGAGAGAATCCATCGCACTTGCACTATGCGTAAAAATGTATACCATTTTTAATAATAAATAGTTCGTTATAACAATTTTAAACTAAATAAGAGACCAACATTGTGAAATCTCACTGCCGAAATATCTTCCTTGTTTAGAGTAATTCAGTGTCTCAAATAGATGACAAATGTTCAAAAAGTCATTCAGGTGATAATAAAATAGAGATAACAAAAACTAAATTTTATTTAAATAAAAAACAGATTTACAAATATAAATTAATATATAAATATTTTTCTCAACATAACATAATATATGTATGAAATAGTAACACAACTGACAACTAGGTATCTATATTGTGGGTAATTATAAGTTATAGTGTGTAAGTAAAACAGATTCAATGGTCAAGACACTAGACCTATTGCTATTAAATAATCGAACTGCTGTCATAATAATTTTTATTCGTTACCAATTACAGTAGCAACTTTTTCGCCTTCACTGTACTGTCGTTGGCGATCTCTGCATCGCTCCATACGACTTTTTCATGGTTAAAAGCAGTGCTGGAAGTCCGCTTCTGTCAGCTGGTTCAGAACCTCCGTCGGTTTTGGAGCCAAGCCTGGATCAGTGTCAAAGTTGTTTAGAATGTCAGCGCAAATGCTCATTTTTGATTCCTTTTGCTCGGTAGTGAGGAGTTTTGGCACCATTTTTACGCATGTTGAACGATTCATGCAAAATCTGGCGAACACATTCTTTGTCGATTCCTGTTATTATTTCAGCAAGCCCTCGGATGCTTAGACGACGATCTTCGTGGATTAATTTACCAATATTTTCGTCCGTTTTTGACATTGAGGGCCGTCCGGGGCGCGGATCGTCTTCGGTCTTTTCACGATTCACTCTTTAAATCGTTTAAACTTTAAACCATTCAAAAACCTATGTGCGGGATAAACATTCATTCCCCTACACTTAGTTTAACACTGCATAAGCTTCTGTAAAAAGTTTTCCCCAGTTTAACCAGAAACTTGAGATTAACCCGTTGATTTTATAGGTTAGAATAAACAAACAAAGTTCTCAACAAAATCTACATACTAGGGCTAGAACCAAATGGTACATGCCTGGGTCGAACTTGAGCATGCATGCTGCAGTGAATAAATAGTGGTAATATAGTAATTTTCTCTTACTTTTCCCGCATCTGTTGTCACACTCTTACACCTCGTCGTCCTCATATAGGAATTCACTTCTTGGGATTCCATTTATTATACTCGATCTTTTAGCGACTTTACGTGCTTTTCACATTGTCCTTTTCTGTAAACATGTAAGTAACTCTTGCATATTTCACAGTACACAGTGGTAGCTTTAACACTTCAAATCTGGAAAACCCTGCACAATTTTTTTAATTGATAAGCAAATGGGGCTGGCGTTTCAACCATCGTTATAATCCTGGAGTGGGTACTGGAACCTTCGGCGTAGAAACAAAAAACTGGACGTTTTTCCACGAAACACCGAACTACTACACTTTTCTCGACGCGCGTTTCGCCAACCAAGTTGGCATCTTCGGAGAAGATTAAAACTCAGTTTTAAACTCACTGAGTTTTAATCTTCTCCCTGAAGATGCCAACTTGGTTGGCGAAACGCGCGTCGAGAAAAGTGTAGTAGTTCGGTGTTTCGTGGAAAACGTCCAGTTTTTTTTTTTCATCGTTATAATATCAATTAAGTATAACAATCAGTAATGCACAATTACAGGCGCGCGACTTTCAAAGGACTAAATAAATACGGGACCTGTTTCGCGTCGCGTCGTCCCTGCCCCCTCCCCGCTGGCCGAGCCACGGCCACCTGGAATACGGGATACCAATACGCGGCCGCCTGGAGACGGTCGGTATCCGAGACTTTTGTTCTAGCCCTAGTTGGAACAAAAACTGGGTTACTTTTATAAAATTGCTGCAGGACAGTGAGTCGAAAAAGAGTCTTTTTCTAATTGTTGTACATCCCCACCATGATCTTAGTATGTCAAAAGCAGTTTACACTTACTATATCTATGGGTAGGTTACAAGTCTGTGATGACGTCATAGAAAGACCGCGACATCTTCCCAAACCCAAGACACTATGGTATTATCTGGCGATGTAAAGCAATAAACAATTAGATATCTAGCTCGTTTTTGCAGATATAAAAAATGGCTGAATTGACAAATGAAAAATACATAATTTTTATCAATATTCAAGGATTTTAGAGCCAAGTCATTGCAACCAATCAAAATTACTTTCTTCGACAATCGGCAGTATTCACGTCGTTAAGTGTTCATACTTACCAAATTGAACCAAACGCGATCAAGTCTCTTTTATCCAATACATATCATAGCCATATTCACAATCCTGAAATTTCACAAAATCTCAAATCAATACTTAAGATTTAATTAAATATACTGATATCTTAAGTAAGAGAAGGCAATAATTAATAATAATAATAATTAATATACCAGAATTTTTGCATGAAATTTTTATGATACGCCACTGGTTACATTCAGTATTATTTTTATTGTGAGCATGTGTGAATAAATTATGCAAAATTGCCTTCTAATTAACAGTATCCACTTATTAAAAAAAATATGTAACTGTGCATCAACGCAATTTAGCGAAGAATGTGTATATTTTGCATTTCAGAAAAAAAATGAGGTGGCCTCCAAAAAAAGTACCAAATTTATTAAAAATGTTGATTCAAATCTAAAGTTTAATCATTATATTAGACTGCCGGATTCTAGATTGCCACAAAAAAAAACCCTCATCTGTTTTGCTATTACCTATGTGCATAAAATAGACGAATAATTTCGTCTTTTGCCTCATCTCAAAATACAAAATATAACAAATTTCGAAGCAAGTAATAAACTTGTTGAGGCTTTCAGACTAGCTTGACAATTCAATAACGTTATAAACGTAATATTGAGAATAGAAATACGTATTTTTTTTGCTCGGCCAACTTGATGATTTTCTTAAAGAACTCATTCAGCTCATTATTAATTTGTTTTTTTCATGGCACTCTAGAGCCCAATAGCCAATATGATCGTTAAATTTTAAATTTAAATAATTTGCAAACTATTAATGTAAATATCAATAAAGCGCACGTTTTTTGAAACCGGGGGAAGAATTCCTAAAAAAACTTGTTTGATGGATGTCTGTTTCGTTTTGTTACTTTTTGATGTTCGACTGTTAATTCTGATAATACAGAGGAAAATTCTTACATAAGGAGTTTTTTTTCTCACTATAATAAACCCTGTAGGTATTTCAGTCTTATTACATATCATCAGTACGACATATTTGACATGTGAGTAACGAAGGATATCGCTTCTCGCTTCATCCGAGCTTGACGGTTTTTCCGTCAGAGTGCTTTCGGGAAGAACATTTGATAGTCTAGTCCCATTGTCTTTTTGAATCGGTATTCAAACATTTTCAGGGTACAAATTTTAAGCAGCACGATCGTAGAAAAGAACACTTTGGGAAGGGGTAAACAAAAACACAGCACAGTCTAGTTTCTCTTGCATTTATTCTCTACAATGCGATAAACTTATTATCTCTAACAAGGCGTACGTCTCAAAAAAAGTAAAAAAAATCGAAAACTCCGGCTCCTTACAAAACGAACAAAAATTAATACTTATAACAGAACGCGACGGCAAACCTAAACCTACCCCGGGTCGACCTCCTGGCATCAGGCCGACTCCGGCTCCCTGTTGTATGTCTCCATGATCTTCTCCATGATCTCCCAGTGCTTGTCCTTGGGCAGGTCCTTGACGAACACGTTGTACCAGGCCTCGTCGTCGGTGTCCTCGATGAGCGGAAGCTGCACGCCGTAGCACTGCAGCGCCAGCGAGATGCACGCGACGGCCACGTGGCGCGGGTTGTAGTCCAGGATGCTGGGATCGTGGTGGAAGTCCTGCAGGAAGGCGGCGGCCGCCTTCGCCGTCGGCACCGTCTCCCACTGCTCCTTGCCCAGCCACGCCTCCATCGAGCGCAGGTAGTGCAGCATGTACTTGTGGGGGTGTGTGGTGCCCACCTCGAACTTGAGCACGCGCATCACCAGCAGCTCGGCCTGCACGATGGCGTCGCGCATGTTCCAGTACTCGTCGCCGATCTCCAGAGGGCTGCTGCCCCGGTGCAGGGTGTTGTGCGATACGTTGATGATGTCGCGGATCTTGAGCGGGTCATCCTTCACCTTGCCGGCCAGGTACAGGGCGGAGGCTGCAATTAACTAAATATAATATTTTAATGCGGTGCGTTTCCGGGGGTGGTCGGGGTTCGAACGTAGGACTAGAATGAAATTGGGAAAGTCGGCCGAAATCTTCTAATTTACTATCTTTTCGCGTGTTTGCCATAGTTTATTATGAAATTATGTCACATTACTCAACGTATTGCGTATAGCGGAGGTTGTACAACAGCTTCGGCTGTCACAGGACTACTGCAATCAAATCGAATTGAGCCAACCCCATCACGTATGGTATGTGAATGATGCGACATACATTTTTCTAAAATGGCTCTGTTAGTGAGATAGATACTCTGAGGATATCCATTTATATGAGTCCAAGAATTTTGAGAAGGATTTAATATTTTCGGAGTTATTCACCGTTTTTTGAAATCATCGCAATTTTACTTTCTTCATATATTTCCACACAATCTGCATATCACCTTCAACTTGGGCTTATTAAACGTAGAATTTCACAAGCTGTAATCCCACCAGAACGTTTTCGCGGCTTTACATAAAATGCCCTTAGAATACCCCGTGGATTCCAAAAACTGTAATAATACACAGGGCGTTCCATTTAAAATATGTATGCCACGAAAAACAGCGCCTTCTGTTCAACAACGGAAATTAAATTACTTTTTAATAAAATGATACGCCCGTCTCTTCATTAATTCATTAAAATCAATAACAATATATCTTTCAATTAGGAGTAATAAAATCAATAACAGAATCTCTTTCAATTTGGAAAAGTACATACGACATTTTACATAAAATGCCTTTAGAATACCCTGTAGAATCCAAAAACTGTAATAATGCACACGGTGTTGCATTTAAAATATGTATGCTACAAAAAACAGGGCCTTCTGTTCAACAACAAAATTACTTAAATTAATTTTTAAGCCGTCTTCATTAATTCATTAAAATCAATAACAATATATCTTTCAATTCGGAGTAATAAAATCAATAATAGTATCTTTTTCAATTTGGAAAGGTACATAGGACATTTTATATAAAATGCCTTTAGAATACACCGTAGAATCCAAAAACTGTAATAATGCACAGGGTGTTCCATTTAAAATATATATGCCACAAAAAACAGGGCCTTCTGTTCAACAACAGAAATTAAATTACTTTTTAATAAAATGATACGCCCGCCTCTTTATTAATTCATTAAATCAATCACAATATATCTTTCAATTCGGAGTAATAAAACCAATAATAGCATCTCTTTCAATTTGGAAAAGTACATACGACAAAACCACACAAACTTAAACAATAACTTTCTCTCAGCCATACTGTAAACAATACAATTAATCCCCAATTATTATGGATATTGATGATTAACAACTAGATAACAATGCCCTTGGTAGATAGCTTTAAATGTTAATAAGTGCTTGTTTCATAACAAAAAACAGGTTCCAATAACTTTCTGAGCCTCGAGCTAGTGTCTGCTAAAATTAAATTTTAATGAGAATTCTAATGATTTCACATTTGCTGGAAGTGTTTGTCTGTTTATCTTCAAACTGATTCAATAATATTGTTTACTACTGATTATAGGACACCTACATATTTATATCTACAATTTTGTTTACACTTAAAATTGTATTAATTCTTAAGGCACCACATTAATACCTGATTTGATATAAATTATGCTTTCTATGCTATCTTTTTTTTGCTAAAAACAGTAAAACGTGATCAGTAAAACTTTTTTTTTTAGATTGTCCATTGGAAATACATTTTTTTGGCTGCCTTTTTGGAAATATCTATCGAAATATTGAAAAAAAAAAAAAATGCAGGTTGCTGGTATACATTACAGAATTGTTTTTAGTTTTCTCCTACTAAAATGTATTAAAAAAATTAAAATCACAAAATATAAAACCTAATAGACTAAATATATATATTTTTTATTCTGTGTCAAGGATGATAGAATGAAAATTGTTATGCATAGAATTAGAATGCTATTATTTTTTTATTGCATAAATTCTCACACAAGGACGTTTATTAATTTACTTTTTTCTAAATAGGCATGGAATTTTGTCTGTTATGTGTGCATAGTAATGAAATGTGAACGGTATCATGCGTGTTTGAGAAACTTCCCCTTTTCTGAATAAAAAAACCCTTCATCGAAACATACACTAATCAGATACTTACGAAGTAATCGTAATTGCTCGACTCTACTTCTCTGAAAAACCTGTGCATTATGACCGCCGCAGTCGCGACGGTCAACGGCTGAGCGTTCAGCTTGATGCCACACTCGAAGATGAACCTGGCCGGTGTGAAGCCCCCGTTGAATTCCAGCTGTTTATAATCGACGGGAGTGATCTTCCTCGTTTTCTCTCTTTGCAGTTCCATCACGTCAATAACGTCCTTCATTGTGATGTGGCGGTGTCTTTAGTTTATGAAATATAAAGTGCTGAAACGAAAACATGCGGTTATGTACGTATTGTAGACGCACAGACCTATTAAACACATACCTAAAGTGTATTTGATGTGTGTACAATTCGGTATAGCTTGGACACCACCGGCTTTTGCTTTTTTCTTCTGGTTTTCTTTCACTATTGTTCTTTGATTAGAATTTTACTGTTATGCCGGTGGTGTTGTCGAACGCACAAACGCCTGGCAACTAAACGAGGAACAGAAAGTAGAAGATAATATTCGAATTGAAAGTGGGACACGCTTCGCATAGAGGCCGACATCGGACATTGGCCGTTCGTGATTGGTCGAAGGCGAAGCGTCACTTCGTTTTTAATATTCTGCTTGTGGTATCACTGGAACAATCCAGACGATTCAGAAATTAGTAACTACGCAGGCGCGGTAAAAAGGATTGTTTATATGTACATATTATTGTTATCAGTTATTAATTACTAGTCAAGCTTTTCGATATTTAGTTTATCGGTCAGGGTTTAGAATATTTTATAATTATTGATACTTTGCCTCGATCACGAATTTCCTTGTTTAAGGAATTATGACACAAGAAGAGGAAGAAGAAAGGTTCCACTAAAGCCGCATACGGATTAAAGCGTATCGCGTATGCGTAAGCCGGGCTGCAGTATACGATTGGATAAACTGACATTTGAATTTACTAATACCAATCACATCTTGTAGCGCAACTATGCGTACGCAGTATGTACATATGTACGCGTGAATGCATATGTAATTGCCAAG
The DNA here is from genome assembly GCA_029963805.1 of Aromia moschata. NCBI lineage: Eukaryota > Metazoa > Arthropoda > Insecta > Coleoptera > Cerambycidae > Aromia > Aromia moschata. The sequence goes on from JAPWTK010001162.1 coordinate 41,098, forward strand.
AAGACTAGAACTAAGGAGACCGAACTCGTTCGGTATCTAGGGATCAAATCTGTCCTTCTCCAGGAGGCGCTGTAAACAGTAATGTACTCGAGTCACGTGATGAGCAGCGGTCAGCGGTCCACATGTGAATGTTTATCATAGAAAACCATGCTATGGTTTTATATGACGTTTATCATTAAGCTGTCAAAGCGGGTGCTTACATGCCGTTTGGCTTTAACAAAAATATATACAAAAATAAATATGGTTCAAAAGTGCTGTGTTGCATTGTGTGATTTAAGAAGCGGTCCGAATAACCGGACATTATTTCAAATTACTGATGTATGTATGAAACGAAATATTTTCCTTTGTTGTATTGTTAACGTTGAAGCACGTAACATGAAATATTTTGAGTACATTTTCATATTGATCATTGCGAAAATTTGTAATTGCAAAGACATTACTTGTGTAGATTCAATATAATATTCAACAACAACAAATTAACGCACACAGATTAGTACAGAACCACGGTATACGTATAGATATATGTTTATATACCGTAGCAACCAGAGTACACAACTGTTTACAGCGCCTCTGGAGGCGGACATATTCGAGCCCGTCGCGTTGTACAGCGAAAAGCCGCAATTCGGTCTCCTTAGTTCTAGACTTCTTGGTAATTGTATATCCTGCTGAACTACGTAAATTTAACCTTAAAAAGCAAATGTTTTGTTCTGTCATCTTTAAAATTGTGTTTTTATTATTTTGCGGTATAATAATCGTTTCAGACAATTTTTTCGTGGAAAATGTCTGAAAACGCGCAAGAAAGCAATTGCCAATTTGTTTTTAAGAGAAGAAATGTAAAAAATAGAGGATCAAGAAAAAGACAACAATCTTCGAGTCCTGAAGGTTTGTATTAATTTTATTACACTAGGAATGCGTACCGTAAAAACAATAATAATATCAATCCTGTGTTTTAGAGAAGAGCGATGAAGGTGAACAAACGGTGGTCAAACAGGCCAAACGTAAAGCAAAGTCGAACCCCAATATACAGCGTACCAGCAGGCTAGAGAAGAAGCAAAGGAGCGTAGAGGACGAAAACGCCTCCTCGAGTAGCGAGGACGATTTCAGAGTGAGTTATAAGTCGACCAAGTCTGCTATGCCTGCTGGTTCATCAGATCAAAATGCTACTGCAGTCGTGGTAAGTTTACCAACATGACTTTGATTATTGTATATAAATATGTGTATTTTTTTTAAGGAAATCGATACTGAAAAGGATCGCGACGCCCAAGCCATTTTTGAAAAGAGGCTGGAAATCAACAAGGAATTGGAGGGTAAAGAGGACGACAAGATCTACAGGGGCCTTAATAATTACACGCAATATTATAAACCGAAAAGACACGGCCGCTGGGAACGCTAGTTCAGGTGATTATTATTCTTTATACTTCTTCGCGAAAAGTATATTTATATTATTCCAATTTTTACAGGGCTTGTGCGGAGTGGACCGATTCGGGCGCCATCTAACTTGAGGGCGACTGTGCGGTGGGACTACCAACCCGACATATGCAAGGACTACAAGGAGACGGGCTTCTGCGGCTCGGCGACAGCTGCAAGTTCCTGCACGACAGAAGCGATTACAAACACGGGTGGCAGCTCGAACGGGAGTGGAACGAGGGAAAGTACGACAGAGACAGCGACGACGATGGCAAATATGAGATACACTCGGATGAGGAAGAGCTGCCATTCAAGTGCGTCATCTGCAGGGGGAGCTTCTCTGATCCAGTCGTAACCAAGTAAGTTTTAATTATCACTCTCACTTATGACTGTCTAATAATGTGCGTTCAAATTTGACTTGAAGTGGGCGTTAGTTTCTGTATAGCGACCCTGTTTTTTGCGATCTTTTTTACGTGCTACAATTGTTGCTTGTGTAAGAAGCTTAAAGAACGTTGGCAAAGAAAACGTGTAACGTAGAAAAATCGTGACGTTAACTGCAGTTTTAATGCCAAGTCTGTATATCAAGTTCTGTCCCATGTAAGTCATGTTTTTTTCACTTTTAATTTTTTCTCTTTTGCGATATTTCACGCACAGAAAATATTGTTTGCCTAGGAATCATCGGTACTTCTCTTTCAGGTGCAAGCATTATTTTTGCGAGAGATGCGCCCTGGAGAGGTACAAAAAGACGACGAGGTGTTTCGCTTGCAACGCCCCCATTGCCACCTTCAATCCGGCCAACAACCTGATAGCCAGGTTGAAAAATTTGGATGAGACTGACACGAGGGGAGCATCCAGTGACTCGTCAGATTGAAAATTTGTTTTTGTAAAACTATAAATACAGGGTGTCCCATTATTAAGGGGCCACAGAGAAACTATTCTTCGGGTAAAAATATTACGATTTAATGAAACTTACCTTACAAGGCGAGGGTCCGAATGTGGGGATGGGGTTTTATAAAAGAAGGGGATGGAAATATAGGTCGTGTAGCCAGGTATACGACCCTAAAGCCGTTCGTCATGGTGGGCCTTCGTTTAGGAGAAATGGAAGGGAGAATTGGTGCGCGATGAGTGTCTACAGGTAGCGAAGCGGGGACCTTAAAAGGGGGAAGCAGCGCCTTAGCCAAGTGCGCAGAGCACGCGTATAAGAAATTGCGATTTTAAAATGAAATCCCGTTTAAAATGAAACAATCATAAAACGTGGAACGTATCGTAAATTAAATGAATTTGCTAATTAATTATATTTTTGAAAGAATGAAGAAAGAAAGAAAATGAATGAAAGATAAAAAAATGGAAAATTGCAGGAAGGCGGACGCATCAAGATTTATTGCTTGCGAAAGATTTACAACTTTTTGGATGATAGTCATTGTTTCGGGATTTCATTTTAAAATCGCAATTCTTATTTTTTATTTCATTATTTTATTTCATTATATTTAAAATAAAACAAAAAATAAAATAATAAAACGTGAAACGTATGGCAAATTAAATAAAATTGCTAATTAATGTAATTAATTATTGTTTGGATATTTTGTTTTACAATCTCAATTTTTTACATTATTTTAAAACCGAAATACTTTTTAAATCGCAAAAATTATAATATTCTACGTTTTCGAATACTAATTTAGAGAAAAAAACGGAGGAAAAAAGTGCATGAAGCAAGAATCGAGCCCATGGTCTGTAGACACTCATCGTGCGCCACTTCTCCCTTCCATTTCTCCTAAACGAAGGCCCACCATGACGAACGGCTTTAGGGTCGTATGCCTGGCTACACGACCTATATTTCCATCCCCTTCATTTATAAAACCCCATTCCCGCACTCGGACCCTCCCCTAGTTAGTCTAAAAGTTACTGGTAACGAAGGTACAGGGTGTCAAAGTTATAACTTTATTTTCGATTTCCATAAATAACTTTTTTTAAAATAATTCTTTTAACAAAATTTGGTGATTGGTGGTTTTTTGAGAGCAGTTTTTAACCGACTGATTGACCGTTTTAGAGATAATTGCGTTTAAAGTATTCAGGCCCCTTGGTCAGAGGGACACTCTGTATATGTATATGATTTTTTTGTGAAAAAAATAGAAAATAAATAGTATGTTATGAAAGAATTGTTTATTTTTTATGTGAATGAAATTGGAAAACTTTATTTAATCGAAAAACGGACGGTAGGAGGAAAAGTCTTCGATTCTGTTTAGTTTGTTGATTTTTTTTTGAAGGAAGCAGAATATAAAAGTCAGTGGGAAACCTGGGACACATTTTTCTTCATTCAAGACCCGTGGCGGTTATTCGGTTGATATGAAACAATTGAAATTTTCTGGTTGAGGGATGAATTAACAAATAATCAAAAACAAAAAAAACTCATATAAATAATCTGTTTGATTTAGGATATCCTGAGTAACAAACAGGGTGTCTCTTAACTTGATGCCTGTAGTTTAGGAAGAGATTCTACGGAACTTGGAAGGAATGAAGTGTAGGACGTCCCTTCATAAAAAAAGTTATCTTTTACTGTAGAATCGCCCCCTGAAGAAATGACATGAAGTTAGGAAACACCCTGTATAGACACAATCGACAGATAAACGATTTTTTATATTCTTTCCACGTTTGTTAATGACTAGTGATACTACAGGATGTTTTTTAACTTCATGTCGGTATTTTAGGGACATATTTTATGGAGCCTGGTAGGGATGAAGTGTAGGACATCCCTTCATAAAAAAAAATATGTTTTACCGTAGAATCGCCCTCTGAAGAAGTGACATGAAGTTAGGAAACACCCTGTATAGCGACAGATAATCGACAATCAACAGATAAACGATTTTTTGTATTCTTTTCACGATTCTTAATGACTAATGATAATGACATTGTCGATTAATATGACGCATCTGATTTTAATTGAAGCACTGAACTGGTTCCACGAATTATCAAAAACAGAATCACAACTTGTTCTTATTTGATTTGCATGAACAAAACAAGCCGAGGACGGTCGCGCGCCGCGTATAACAGCGGCGGAGAAAGGGTGAAGGGTACAATTTCGCCAAAAAAATAAAAAACTATTTTATTTACAATATGCTCCAAGCGCCACGTTGTGGTGACAATATTGATTATTTTGTCCTTTGCAGAGGGAAACTGGAAATTGATATACAGGGTGTTAGAAAAGCACCGGAACAGCAGAACAACTCGCCAGGAGTGCATTTTTGGAAAGAATGTTTTTGTATAAAAGTTTTAGGATTTTCCCCCGGCTATCCATTGGTGATCTTGAACATGACATTCAAGGTCATTTGAAGGTCAAGGTCGTTTTTTCAAACGGGAACACCTATTTTTGACCCCGGAATCGGAGAGAGCGGAAAGAATTACAGTCGGATGCGACCATGATTACCCTCATTTCAAATTGTGGAGGTCACCACCCTCATTGGTCAATTTTGTACGTTTGACTTTGGAGTGACCTTCTGATGAAAAGATGATTATCGTTTTCTCGAATTTTTTCCATTCTTCATTTTCGGGCTCAAGAATATGCATTTCCACGTCTATAAAAATGACCTTGACATTGAAATGACCTTGAGGGACATGGTCAAGATCAAGTTCGAGGTTATCAATGGATAACCAGGAATAAACCTTTTGTGACATTGTCTCTCTTGTTTGCGAAGAATCATTTTCCCACGATATTATGAGATTGACTTCAGGGTGGTGACCTCCACAATTTAAAATCAAGGCCGAATCTGACTGTAATTTTTTCCGCTCTTTTCGATTCCGGGGTCAAAAATAGGTGTTTACCGTTTGAAAAAACAACCCTGACCTTCAAATGACCTTGAAGGTCATATTCAAGGTCACCGATGGATTGCCGTGGAAGAATCCTAAAACTTGTATAAAACATTTTTTCCAAAAAATGCACTCCTGGCGAATTATTTTGCTGTTCCAGTACTTTTCTAACACCCTGTAAAGCAGCGCGCCATATTTGGAGAAGGCGATTTTTGTACCGAATTGTTTTTGTTTTTGAAGAAACACAATTAAACACAATTGGTTGAGTTGTGTTGAATACGATCTTCGTGACGTAATAAATACTATTTATAAATAGATTTTAATTAATTAATTTAGCATTAAATTAACATTGCACTATGTACCTCTAGATTGCACTGCACTATGTACCGATACTGCCCTCTAGAGACAGAAACGCGCCAGAATTCAAACAAATAATCTATACACTCGAACCCCTCTTAATTCACCAAATCCGTGCATCATTACCTCGCTTAAGTAGCGAAATTTAGTCTATCTTAAGTCGCGAACATAACTGTTTCGTGTTTTAGCTGCAAAAAGAAATACTTAGAGATATACAACAGCACTTGTTATAACGAAAAATGAGCCAACTGAACAAAAAAATAAACGTAAGTATACCCAGTCGTGCGTGACAAAGTTCAATTTTCCACTCGAGTGAATATTTTAAAGGTTAAATATTTTTAAAAGACACCTAACCTATTTTAAAGGTTAGGTGTCCATATTTAATGTATTACACAATCATTTTTTTCAATAAAAATTGTATTCACGCGAGAATCTAATTTCCAAACGTAGTTCTAAAACTTTTACAGGCGGCGACTTAACCGGGACGGTTTCGCGACATAATAGGGGGAAACGTGGTGAAATAATAGAGGATGTGAATTAAGCGAAGGTGAATTAAGAGGGGTTCGAGTGTATTTCAAACGACATGTACATGGAACTATTATATATGATTCACAATTATATAAATTTATAAATACAAATTTCAATTTCAAAGTTGACCCGGAGAATAACGTAAGAAACCCGGAGCCCGGAGATACTTCGTGGAAACCCGGAGTCTCCGGGTCATTTTCATGGAGGTGGCAACTCTAGGTTCAACATAAATTCTAATAATGGCAACCATCTTTGCGCGAAAAAATAAGACGGAATTGAACAATACATTTTTTTACTAAATGCTGGTATTGTTATTTATAACGCTATTCATGAAATTGATAATATTATAAGCTAAAAAGTATGTATTTAATAGGGAAAAAGTGAAGTGAAAAAGTTGAATATCGCAAATCAGTATCGAATTGTTTATACTTTTAAAGGTTTTTTAATAATTTCTGAAGACTAAAAGATGATATTTAAAATGAATTTACGTTTAAAAAATAAAGATATATTAATTCCCAAATGCTTAATAAATCCTAAGAAAAAATGAATCGATATAGGCTAAGTAATATTGGATTTCGGGCTCATGTAAAATTGACAACTTTGACCCTCGATATCTCGAGAACCGAATGCGGCCTCAATCTGAAATTTTCAGGAGATTAAAGTCTTATCATAAACTATCATTTAGCATACATTTGAAGATTTCAAGGGCTGCCAAACAGGCGAAAAATGGCTTGTTTTTGCGGTCACTCTTTCCGTTCCATGCGGGAATTTTTTTATTTGTTTTTTTTTTTTAACTGTTCATCATTGATCACTTCAACAATTTTAACCAAACATACTTGGTCTATTCAATTGACAATACTGGCAGTATGTCATTTGAAATGTTCAATAGCCACAGAAACCGTTATTTTTCAAAACAAGAAAATGTAACATAAAAAAACCATATGGGCTCTTTACTTAACCCTGTGTATCTTTCAAGAACCATTTGTCGAAAAATCTAATTAATTTTGTATTCAATAGTCGTGAATTACAAGAATTTCGTAAATCCATCCGGGACATTGCTTAAAAAAAAAGTTTCCATTTGGTCTATTTGTAAAGAAGATAATTCGAGGACTGACCCCGGCGGCCCTTCCTACGAGACGCCGCTTCGAGCCGGAATACCCGGCATTTGATAAAGTGAAAGGGTACCTATTTCCACTCCGCGAAGACAAGGCTTTGCCCCCGCTTGAGTGCGAGAACGGAGCCGACCGTTTCTCTCTGTGCGCCACACTCAGGACCGAAGAACAAGAAGAAGACCGATTTCACGCTACGCCGATCCAGCGGCTAACTGTAAATTGTAGTTTGTTATCGTGTCGCCTCTGCGAAAACAAAAGAAGCAGGTCGTCGCAGGGCCGAGCCAACATGCTGCGCGGGTGTTTCGCCGTTTTATTCGTGTTCTTTGTCAACGTCCTGGTTTATGGCTTCGCCACGGGTAAGTGGTAGATATATGTGGCAGAATGTGTAATAGGCGTAATAGCAATACCGTTTTAATAATGGGTGCATAGAAAAAAAACGGAGCAAACGCTATAGCCTATGGCAATAAACAATGGGTAAGCCTACTTAGTTTTTTTTTGGTCCAAAAAATGTATACTCGCCAAGCTACAGACTTGATATACGTGTTGCATAAATTATCAGTAATAGCATACTAGGATTGTAGAAGACTAGACTTGATTGTAATTTATAATATTTATAATGATGGTTATAATAACTTATAAAGAAGTCGATTTAGCAAGCATGAAGATATGTATGCATTATGTAAATATTTAACACGATTAAAATCATATAAAGCAATGCCGAAAATTATTATAAATTCGTCATCAGGCTTGTTGTCTTATTAACCGTTGACGTCTCCCTATTAGTAAATGTTGAGAGTATGATTTTTATGGTGGGTTCATGCAGATATTAATAATAAGAATAAGAATAGTAATAAGAATAAAAGTTAAACCTTCGTTTTATAATGATCCAGTTCATACAGTAAATATAATTTTTAGTAATAATTTTAAAAATAAGGATGACCTTGAATGATGGTTAACTTTTGGTGGGTTCATGCAGAAATTTTTAGTAATAAGAATAAGAATAGTAATAAGCATAAAAGTTAAACCTTCGTTTTATAATGACCCAGTTCATGCAGTAAACATAATTTTTAGTAATAATTTTAAAAATAAGGATTTGCTGCATGAACTGGGTCATTATAAAACGAAGGTTTAACTTTTATGCTTATTACTATTCTTATTCTTATTACTAAAAATGTCTGCATGAACCCACCATTTAAACTTTATTCTTATTTTTACGGCGAAACGCACACTGCGCAATCGCAAATAATCGAAAATGCAAAGCAAATCGCCTGTTTTTTTTTTTAATAAATTGACTGCTAAAGTCATTAAAATTAGTAACAACGAGGTTGCAGTAAACACGACGGTTACGCAGCTGTTCAGTTTCATTATTAAAGATACAAATTAAGATAAACAGACACAAACTAACCACACTCTTAATTTAAGGTTACATACATATGTTATAGAATATTAAGGCATCTACTCAAAAATTCTCTTATAATCAAGATATTTGGCGTCGTCGACTTCTTCTTCGAATTCGTCGACTTCTAAACTTCCGCAAACATTAGCCAATCACAAGCCTACCTCAAAACGCTGCGGTGAAATGTTATTAGTATGTGTCTCAAGCTTTCTTATACTTATTTTGCAGCATGAACGTATTCAGCTGTTAAAATTAAAATTATTCTTATTCTTATTACTATAGAGACATCCGAAAAACGTCATCAACTCTGGCTATGAACGAGAGAGATGGAAATAGCGGTCATGTCTAAGTTTTTCGGTTATGTCAAACTTTTGACAAGTTGTAAAATAAACAATGGCTGTTATATGATATGACAGTCTTGACAAGTAAATAAGGTTATAAATTCGATTAAGAATAGAAATACGTCTTTTTTTCTCGGACAACTTTGATGACGTTTTTTTTTGGATGTATATTACTAAAAATATCTGCATGAACCCACCATTAATTTCTTAAGGACATAATTTATTTTCCAATTCGTAGGTTGTTCGGATATAATAGATGTCGTTATACGTAGAGTCCAATATCTCTGATGTAATACTTTTTAAAAAAGTTCAGATTCCCTAACTGTGTCTAATGTTTACAGAATTGTTTTCATAAAGAAATAGAATAGGATGTGTCGGGAATTAGAGGTCTTGTAAGTGTTTAACCAAAGAACCAAGGGTATGTCATTTATTCTGGCTGCAAGTACCCGTAATAGATGAAATATTTCATTAGTTATCCCTCTTTTTTTTCCGACCAGTTATTTTGACAAAAAAAAGTTAAGAAGAATATGAATTTTCTCACCTGGCCGCGTCTTTTTTGAAGTGCGTAACGGGGTTTTTCGGGTGAATTGGACGAAAAATACGCGTTTCGCACATTTTCGTCGCGTTGCATATTTTTCTACGTAGCGGCCCAAACGAATCGACGGTGCCACTTACGAGGAGGTCGTCGAAACGCCGGTTCCCGTTCTACCGACAGACTTCTAACGGTTCCGGTCCGGTTCCTGATTTTTTCTTGACGTCTCGTTCGACTTTCTAGCTCAAAATTGTCGAAAATACGGCGACGGAATTTCGAGTTGGGCGTCCCGGTTTCGGAAGTCGCATATCGAGTGACAAGCGGCAAATCCTGTATAAATGGGGTTGCTGCCAGGGTTTGGTGCAGACTGGGCTGCGGCAACCCATTTTTTGATCACTTCTCGAATCTCGTTTCCTTCGCAGTGGTGCCTCATTTGATAAATAACAAAAATGAGTTTAACCCGTTTCGGCCGAAAACGCCACTCCCGGTACATCGCTCTTCAGCGCCTCATAACTAATACTATTTGCGACAGAAAAATTTGACAGGGACATATTTTTAAAGTTTAAGACGTGTGCTTTCCGATGGTGTCCATGAAATTCCTCAAAAAATTATTGATTATGAAAAAAAAAACACTTTGTGCAATTTTTTTGCACATTTTTTTTTTAAATCAAATTTTCAAGGTGTTTCCGGTCTGCAATGGACCTGAAACCTCACTAACCGGTGGAATAAATGTTTGAACTTTAAGTATACGCGGTTTAAAGACCGATTTTTCCCTTATGCGTTCAAAATGGCTCCTGAACTGCAAAATTTTTGCGTAAAAATTCAAGAATTCTAGTGCATTCATTGAGTGGTTTTAAGAACTTTTCATTCTTGACAATTTTTTGTAAAAGTGCATCATTTTCCAATAAAAAATTCTTGAATTTTCACGCAAAAATTTTGCAGTTCAGGCGCCATTTTGAACGTATAAGGCAAAAAAATCGATCTGTAAACCACGTATACTTAGAGTTCAAACATTTATTCCACCTGTTAGTGAGGTTCCAGGTCCATTGCAGACCGGAAACCCCTTGAAAAGGCGGAGGGTCGATAAGGCCGGTTTTCGACCCAAATTGGATTTGGGTGAAAAAATTTGAAAAAAATTCCTGTAGTATCTACTGATGAACTAAGTCGATTCCACCCCTAAAAGGGACCACCCCCTACCCCTCAAAATAATGAAAATACCATCACTTTTTAAGAGCATTTTCAAGATAACCTACAAAAATTGATTACTAGGTTTTTGGGGTTCATGTTTTTTAAATCAATAGGCTGTTTAACGTGTGGTTGCAACCAGGGTAATTAAAATGATTTTTGATGGTCACATTCGGTTTCAGCGACCCCAAAAACATTGAAATACATACATCTTGATTTTATACGAAAATTGAAAATTCGACCCCTCCAGGGGGTGGTAAGGGGGTGCTAGCGGGAAGATGGACAATTAAAATGATTTTTGATGGTCACATTCGGTTTCAGCGACCCCAAAAACATAGAAACACACATACATCTTGAAAATGCTCTTACCAAGTGATGGTATTTTCATTATTTTGAGAGGTGGTTGGGGGAAGCTAGGAGGGATGGGGGTGCTACAGGGATTTTTTTTCAAATTTTTTCACCCAAATCCAATTTGGGTCGAAAACCGGCCCTATCGACAAAGGGGGAAGCCCCTTTGATTAAAAAAAACAAAATGTGCAAAAAAAATCGTGTTTTTTTTTTATAACATTTTTTGTAACTGTTTTTTTCACAATCAATAATTTTTTGGAGGAATATCATGAACACCATAGAAAAGGGAACGTCTTAAACTTCAAAAAAATATACCCCTGTCAAATTTTTATGTCGCAAATAATGTTAGTTGAGACGCTGAAGAGCGATGTACCGGGAGTGGCGTTTTTGGCCGCCACGGGTTAATAGAATATAAGAGGGCGAAGACAAATTTTCGAAATATCGAATTTATTCGGGCTGCAAGTACCCGTAATAGATGAAATATTTCTTTAATTACACAAGTCTACAAAAAAAAAGGTCCTGTCTTTGCTATCAGACCCATCATTTCCTATGTATTTTATTGCACTGAAACCAAATTTGGCAAAAAAAAATTTCTACCGCATCAATTTTTCTCTCCACCTCCCATATAACCCCCATAAATTCTTATAGAGGAAATTAAAAAAAAATTAATCCTAGTTTTTTGGGTCGCTGATCACGAATCTAAAGTCAAGAATAAATTTCGACTTAATGACTAGCTAGCTGTCAGCAAGCTGTCAAATTTCACTAAAAAAGTAAAAAGTCGATATTAAATGCATATTATTAAGTTTTTTTGGGTTGCTGATTACGATTCTGAAGTCAAAAATGATTTTTGACATAATTCATTTTTGATTTCAGAATCGTAATCAGCAACCCAAAAAATTATTATATTATATGGAGACATCCAAAAAAAAACGTCATCAAAGATGGCCGAGAAAAAAAAGACGTATTTCTATTCTTGATCGAATTTATAACCTTATTTACTTGTCAAGACTGTCACATCACATGACAGCCATTGTTTATTTTACAAATTGTGACAGTCACTTGTCAAAAGTTTGACATAACCGAAAAGCTTAGACATGACCGCTATTTCCATCTCTCTCGTTCATAGCCAGAGTTGATGACGTTTTTTTTGGATGTCTCTATATAAATATTATATATTAACTATTAATATCAACTTTTTAGTGAAATTTGACAGCTTGTTGACAGCTGTCATTAAGTCGAGATTTATTCTTGACTTCAGATTCGTGATCCAAAAAACCACTATATATATTTTTTAATTTCCTCTATAAGAGTTTATGGGGATTATATGGGGGTGGAGAGAAAACTGATGCGGTAGAAATTTTTTTTGCCAAATTTGGTTTCAGTGCATCAAAATACATAGGAAATGATGGGTCTGATCGCAGACAGAACTTTTTTTTATAGACCTGTGTTATCTCTCTTTTTTAAATTTTTGTGCCGCCCCGTTAAAATTAAGAGGAATAAAACATTTTTCACCCATCCGCGGCTTTTTTCGGGTGATTTGGACGAAAAATACGCGTTTCGCACATTTTCGTCGCTTTGCATTTTTTTTTACATAGCGGCCCAAACGGATCGACGTTCCCACTTACGAGGAGGTCGTTGAAACACCCGTTCGCGTTCTACCGATAGACTTCTAATGGTTCCGTCCGGTTCCTGATTTTTTCTCGACGTCTCGTTCGACTTTCTAGCTCAAAATTGTCGAAAATACGGCGACGGAATTTCGAGTTGGGCGTCCCGGTTTCGGAAGTGGCACATCGAGTGATAAGCGTCAAGTCCTGTATAAATGGGGGTTGCTGCCAATGTTTGGTGCGGACTTGGGTGCGGCAACCCATTTTTTTATCGCGTTTCGAATCGTTTCCTTCGCAGTGGTGCCGCATTTGATAAATAATAAAATGAGTTTAATAGAAAATAAGAGTTCGAAGACAAATTTTCTAAATAATTAAAGAAATATTTCGTGAATGATAATTTACGTTTGTAATAAAATAAAAATGATATTTAAACAAATGTGTAAAGAACTTAAGTTAAGGAGGGGCTACAAATCTATAATATAAATGAAATAAAATATTAACAAACGATAAAAAACAACGAAAATCGTTTAGGAACTACAACTTTTGAAAAAATCAACAATAACATTTAAACAAATAATTATGCAACTTCAGGGAGGAAGTTATTAATTTAATTAGCTAATCGTTAATTGTACCGAACTAATATTTTACATTAAATACCTTTTTTTTTCTGTGGCAAACAGTTTCAAACCGGTTTTTGGAAAACACTCATTTTGTCATTATTTGTTTTCATTCCAGGTAAGCGGCTTTTTAAAATATCCAAATATCCAAAAAAAAAACGTCATCAACTCTGGCTATGAACGAGAGAGATAGAAATAGCGGTCATGTCTAAGCTTTTCGGTTATGTCAAACTTTTGACAAGTGGCTGTCACAATTTGTGAAATAAACAATAGCTGTCATAAGATGTGACAGTTTTGACAAGTAAATAAGGTTATAACTTCGAATAAGAATAAAAATACGTCTTTTTTTCTTGGCCAACTTTGATGACGATTTTTTTGGATGTCTCTATATGCATGCTGCCCTGTAAACCATACCATATTTGCTGTAGCCGCAAATACAAACAGTATTTTTCTGTGAATACCATATTTGCATTAGGTCTTTATACATTTATTATTTAGGTATCATTACTCATTAAAAATTTTCATTATTGCTTATGACCTTTATGGTTAAACGTGCAAGAAAATTTAATAAGCGATTAACACGGACTAGAAGTCAATGTATACGCATCATTTACATAAAAATGAAGTGCGCCTGCGAGGAATAATTAATTAAGCATTGTTAATTGATATGATTAATAAAATCGTTGTTTGAATCATAGTTCACACATTCAAACCTAATAACGAGACATCCAAAAAAAAACGTCATAAAGTTGGCCGAGAAAAAAAAAGACTAAAAAGTATTTCTATTCTTAATCGAATTTACAACCTTATTTACTTGTCAAGACTATCACATCATATGACAGCCATTGTTTATTTCATAAATTGTGACAGTTATGGTGGGTTCATGCAGACATTTTTAGTAATAAGAATAAGAATAGTAATAAGAATAAAAGTTAAACCTTCGTTTTATAATGACCCAGTTCATGCAGTAAATATAATTTTAGTAATAATTTTAAAAATAAGGATTTACTGCATGAACTGGGTCATTATAAAACGAAGGTTTAACTTTTATTCTTATTACTATTCTTATTCTTATTACTAAAAATATCTGCATGAACCCACCTTTACTTGTCAAAAGTTTGACATAACCGAAAAACTTAGACCTGATCGCTATTTCCATCGCTCTCGTTCATAGCCAGAGTTGATAACGTTTATGTTTATGTTAAAATATGTATTTACTTGTATAGTCCTATTTTTAATTGAAAATGATAAATACGCCTGGGGAACAAAAAAAGCGGTGCAACTTTATGATTCCATGGGCGTGCATATATCTTTTATAAATTCGAAAATTGTGAAATAATTTTTTTTCATTCAAATCAATATAGGAGATTAAAATTAGCCTGCATACAAAACTCTTAATATTTGTAATATAATTTGCTGTAAATAATACTCATTTAGCCAGACAATCTCAAAAAAATTTCTGTTTTAATAAACCTAGCTGAAATACACGTCACTGCCATCTTAAACAAGTCAGAATTACTAATGTCGTAAATCATTTTAGCGACGTCGTAAAAATTTTATGGCACAGTGGACCGAATAAGTGCAAAGTAGTTTAATAATCTAATGGATCGTTGACCGGTGTTACCGCAAGTGGTTTACTCTGTGCCGCCAGCAGTTGGCCGGCCAGCAGCGTTGCCGGCTCTTCAAAATTTTCTTAACTATAGTCATATACATAAAGTTGTTTTAATTTATAATTATTTTTTCCAGCAATTTTAAACGCTTTATTTTAATGCTAACTAATAAATTTATATCTATGTATTTTTTTAAATATTTCCAAACTAGCTTTCTAAGAACAGTTTACTGAAGTATGAAGTATACTTGTATAGTGAGCTTAGCAATTTTAGAAAATATATCTGACAACCTTGTTTTTTTCTACTTATTTTCAATTTAGAATGGAAATTGTATAATACGAGAACGCCCATTTGTGACCACAGAAAGGGTGAATGGCATGATATGAATAATACAAAACTATACTTACTTAGTAATAATGTTTTTGTTACATTACTGCATTCTGTTATTTATAACTAAAGCCGGCAGATCCGGGCGGCGGGCCATAATCCTACGCGTCATACTACTTACTACTTGTATGTGCAAAAACGAAATTCATGAAAACAATAAACTGTTGCACTTTATAAACAGATGTGTTAAACTTACGTGTTAAACCCTGTTATTTACGTTGAGATGTGTGAAAACTGTGTGGGCCGTCGCGCTGTTTAGCCGGCTTTACTTATAACACTACGATATTTTGGAGAAACCAAATTTTTTGCTAGATAGGAAAATGAGGGTCTTTCGGAGCATTTCACTCTAACAATCAAGTTAGAGTGAATTTCACTCTAGTTCAAGTTCACTCTAACAATCAAGTCTAATTTCCGTAAAATCGCCGAGAGGGCTGACCGACGCTTCTGCTTTGTAGGGCCGACGCACGACAGGGTGGTGGTGTGCTACATGGGATCGTGGTCAGTGTACAGGCCAAACAGGGGCTCGTTCACCATCGAGCATCTCAATCCGAACCTTTGCACTCACCTGATCTACTCCTTCGCCGGCTTGGACGTCAAAGAAGACGCCATCAGGTCTCTGGGTAAGTCGTACGTTGTTTATTCACACTTCACGGATCAGAAAAGTACCGCCTGAATTTTATAGCAAAAAAAAAAAAATCCGAGGGCCTCAGTTCTTGAACTGCTTGACTTCTAATTAATTGTGGTTAGTTCCTAGGAACAACTGAACTTCTTGTGACAGTTTCGCAATTGATTTGTTGGGCGAGTTTTCTATTTGACCCTGACCATCTTCAAAACAATCAGAGGTTCCTTTTCTAGATGTTCCACTTCCTAATATCCGGCTTACTGATCCAGTTTAACGAAATTTGTCAACACAAGCATGCATTTAATATACAAGCTGTGTGTAATTATTATAAATGTTACGAATAGCACTTGCATTCAATGCTGCAGTATTTATAACCCTCTTGGTAGGATTACGCTTTCTTATGCTTTTTGCGAAATATAATTAACCATAGAAACGTTCAACTTTACGGCTGCTACTATACGCTAAAACAATATATTGGACTGTAGTTTTGACTATATATTTTAATTTTATATATAAATTATCTTTCTAACAGCTGTTAAGGGTAGCAGTGGGGCAGTATTGTCTCGTTCTTTTCCAAGATAGCTTATCGAAGATGCTACTAACCCCCTACAACAACTGTTTAACTGTTTCGGCATTTCGCAAACGGAAGTGTGACGACTATAACACTCTGATTGTACTGAAAATAATAGTTTTTCAATGCAAGGTACAACAAATGTCAAGTAATACAACAATTTCGGTTCTGCTGCCAATTGCACAACAACGAATATCAAGTGTGATATTTAAAAATGCAATAAAAAAATTCCAGTACAGTTTTTATTTCAATATAATTGAGTGGTGGTATCACTTTAATAGTGTCATCGTTTTTTATTTTGGACAAAGTATAATAAAAGTATATAAAAATTTCTAACGTTTTCTAACCTACCGCTTCGAAAATAGCTTTCAAGAGGAAAGGTTTTGTGTGGTAATTCAACGTTACCATAAATATGAAATTAAATTTATAACTAAATAATTCACAGCTTGACTTATCATTTGAATCAATTTGAAAACGATCGGCGGTAGGTCTACTAATCATTACTTGACAAACATATCGCTTGTCCGGAAGAATAGTGACACATTCAAAAATTAAAATCAAGTTATTACTTGGTGCAGAATAAAAATATGATATAGGTGACAGTAGTGTCGGTTTTCGCTCAGCAGAATTGGTATGGTCCTAGAAAGGTAAAGCGTCATTTCTCAGTTGTGTGGTTTTTCGAAAGGTAGAGCTTATGCGTTTACTCTAAAAAACAGACACATTTGGAGTTGTTCTTTTAAATTTTCTTAGTAACTAACGGAAAGAATGTCATTTAGTGTCTTAATATTAACGCCTTAATATTCCAGAATTCCTATTTAGAATTGTGCGTTTTTTCAACGATAAACTAAACCTACATAATATTCTCTGTATTCTAGAAAAGTGTCACAACTGTGTTAGCAAAAAACAAACAAATTTTTAAAAAACGATGGCTTAATTCTCGTTGCTTGTAAAATTGTCAGTTGTTGAAGATCATTTTTTTTTATAAGAACACAGACATGTAATAGAATTTAAGGAAAAAAAACACTATAATGCTCAGTGAAAGATTGTAATAACTTTCAAATGCGTTTCTTGACAAATTCTAGTTTTCGAGATGTGTCACTATTCTTCCGGACAAGCAATATACACCATAGGAAATTGCACCATTACATATTGGCGATACATGTATAGAAGAGAATAAGTTAAAAGACACCAGTAAGGACAGACAAAGACAGTTAGATGCACCAGTGTTTCACGCTTGTGTACGTATTAGAAAGTATGATGTAAAACGTTACCTGCGCGTTAACAGAAACTGGAATGTGGAGGTGGAGAGACACCGCCCATCACCTAACGAATTTAAGTGAGTCGGACTCTGTACTTTTTCGCAACAATGAGAGTGTACATCGACTTAGCTGTATGAAACGAAATTCTTACGTAATTCTGACTTAAAATTATCCCATACACTTAAAAGAAGTGTACGAACATAATTGTATTTATTTTCAAATTTGTGTATTCCTTAACTAACCGGTCTGCAAGAAAATAAAATTGAAGTTCTATAGAAAATAAAAAGATATAAATATAAATCAACCCGGTTATAAGACAAAAAGAAAGAAAAAATGCCTATTGAATAAGTGGTTCAAAATGTCGCCCCTTTTTTCTTCGCAAAGCCCTGGTCTATCGTAAAACTCAGTTCTTACGCGTTCTAACATTTCTTAAGCCGTAACAATTTAGGACTTGTACAATTCTGGCCCGTAAATCATTTAAATTTCGTGGTCTTTCATGTTCATGTCCGTAAACAGTTTGTTTTATTTGTTAAATATTTGTTTGCATTTAAGGAACCGTTTATAAAAAATGGCCCAACGATGGAATCGCCTAAAATACCAACTGCGTACGCAAGGAATACTCAAATGCTTTTTTCCGTAGACCAATAACGATGTAATAATTCAATTCACACGTGCGCATTATAATTTATGGGCGGGGCGTCCCGCCTACATATTTTAGCTACCCTATCACGAAAGACAGAGAATAACGCACATAGAGTTTTAAAATGACATGTCAGTCTGGCAACTATGGATATAATATTTATCTGTCAGTTCCTCTATCTGTCAGAGTTTATTCTTTTCTTATTTATTAATGCTCGGCTTTGAAATCTTGCACTTTCCTAACCGGTATAAATCGCAGCCTGCCCGGCCTTAGAATTTATATGGGGTGGCGGTACTTTCGCCCTTCAAGGACTGACTCGAGTTCCATTTTCAGACCCCTGGCAGGACCTGACGGAGGATTACGGCAAGGGCGGCTACCAGCGGATGACCTCCCTACGGGAGACGTATCCCCACCTCAAGGTCAGCCTGGCCATCGGCGGCTGGACGGAGGGCTCCACGAACTACTCCAGGATGGCGGCGGATCCTGGCAGGAGGACCAGATTCGTGTCCAACGCCCTAGACTTTATCAAGTAAGAAAGATCGGAGTCGCGCGTGCTAGAAAACATCGGCACTAAATTGGTTTTCTTGCAGGAAATATCGGTTCGACGGCCTGGACCTGGACTGGGAATTCCCTGGAAAGAGGGGGGGGCACTCCCGAGGATAAGCTGAACTTCTTACTGTTAGTAAAGGTGAGTTTGCGCCATCTTTCACATATTTTTGAGGTTAGGGGCGAAGTTTGCGCTGCTAGGATCAGACTGATGCTGGATTCGGATTCCGCAACTTCGAGAGCACGTGAACATGGTGTTTTGTTTTCATTTTTCATTTTCAGAATGTGATAAAAAAATCTTTTGCTTTTTTTATAATTAAAGTAGTTCAAATCAGCCAACAGTCTAGACACCATTGGTTACAAAATTGTGAAAAAGATTACGACTTTTTTACTCAGCTGTGATGATACTCTTTGTTGTAGCATAGTTTAATTCCAACCATTTCTGTTTATACGCCAGGAGCTGAGGTCCGCCTTCAGGAAACACAACCTCCTCCTGACAGCCGCGTTCGGGGCCGGCAAGGACACGATAGACGGCGGTTACGACGTCGAGGGGCTCTCCATCTACCTGGATTACATCCACATGATGTGCTACGACACCACGGCACATGGGATAAGAAGACGGGACCCAACGCGCCTCTCAGAAGCAGCGACGTTCTCAACGTGGTAAGTTGTATCTTTTTTTTCCTAAGTAGAGATATCTCATAAAATTGTCTGCCTGTTTTCAGGAATACTCCATAAACTACATGTTGAAACTCGGAGCGCCTCCGAGCAAGCTGGTCATGGGGCTACCTTTGTATGGAAGGACCTTTATACTAGAGGAGCCTATGACGGGCAGGAGAAGACCCATGTTGGGTGGTATGGCGAAAGAGACCGGCTTCCAGGGGCCTTTCACGCGCGAGAACGGCTTCATGGGCTACAATGAGGTAAGCGTCAACTCTAGTCGAAGCCAACTCCAACGTATTTAGAAATAGATCGTCGATACGTTTGAACTATTCCACAATTTTTGTAATTTGGGCTCAAAAATTAGGCAAAGGGCCTACAAAGTGCTCACAGACGCATGAATTTTGATATTTAGTCCTTGAAAACAAAATAAACAATTTTTGTGCTAAAAGAAGTAATCCTTTTGCATCAGTCGAATAATCTTGGCAATAATTCGACTTTGCTCGTGTATAACGAACGTTCTGCACATATCGTTCGACTTCCAGATTTGTGTGGAGCTGAAGAATGCCTCGTCCGACTGGAAGACGTACTGGGATGAGGAGTCGCGCACGCCGTTCGCCGTCAGCGGCAACCGGCTGATCGCCTACGACAACGAGCAGTCGATCAGCGAGAAGGTCCAGTTCGCGATGGAGAAGGGCCTGGCCGTGCCATGGTGTGGTCGGTCGACACCGACGACTTCCAAGGCGACTGCAGCTCGGAGGACGGCGAATTCGTCAACTACCCGCTGATGAGGTGCATCAACAAGTCCATCGTGCAGGCCCTTAAGGACCTCGAGAACAAAGTCGTGAGGCCCGAACAGCCCGACAACGACAAGGGGGCGGGCGCGACGAAGGCGGTGGTCGCGAGTAAACTGGTAATAGTTGCTGTTTTTATCGTTGTTTATAGTTTGTTATTGTAAATAATATATTATTATTTTTGTATAAACCAATTTAGATTAAGCCGGTTGTTTTTGACAGAGATAAAGGAAGTCGATTTTAAAGAATCCGCAGAGCAATTTGTTTTTAGTTTCAATTAATGTACACTACCCCACAAAAGTTTCCGGACAACGTCATAATTTATTGTATTATGGTATTTAAGGTGCTTTCAACAGTATTAACCTACATGATATGAATGCTCGCGCATTTGTGACAACATGCAACAAAACTCCTGGTGGTTTTAGTTTGCCTGAGTGCTACAGTAATGTTAATAGCGTGTATTCTGCGTGGTCAAAAACTTAAGTCTGCTTTTAAAAGCAAGCTACCCTCGTGTTATTCTATCAAACTACGACTACCTACGACATCATCCGACAAGTGTCGCTTTTATTTATTTACAGTTCCTAGTCAGTTCAACGAGTGGGATCGTGCAAAGTTGATTCAGTTGTAAAGTACAGTAGTACAGTATTAGACAGTTTTCAAGAGCTTTGACTACAATGCCTCGGCAGAAAAAGGAACTGGATGTTGAGAAGAGAGCAGCAGTGGTGACCTTGCGAAAAGAATCGTATACGATTCGAGAAATTGCCCAAAAACTCAAGTTGCCCCGTTCGACCGTTAGTGACACTTTGAAGAGGTTCGCCGAAACTGGACAGAACAAATCTAAAACACGCTCTGGAAGGCCTAAATCTACGACTTCTGCTGAAGATAAGTTTATTGTAGTCACTAGCAAACGTGATCGGCGTAAAACTGCGCGTGAAATATCAGCGCAGTTAAACAAAACAAGGGGGTAAGCCAGTCAGCACTGAAACGGTACGACGGAGACTTTGTGCTGCGGGACTAAAAGGGCGTGTTGCTGCTCGGAAAGCCTTATTGCGCTCTGTAAACAAAAAGAAGAGGTTGCAATGGGCCCGAAAACACGTTAATTGGGGTCCAGAAGATTGGAAAAAATGCTTGTTTACTGATGAATCAAAATTTGAAATATTCAGTAATAAGCGCAGGGTGTATGTGCGGCGAGGCAAGAATGAAAGGATGCTCCCGCAGTGTATTCTACCAACTGTTAAGCATGGAGGAGGATCTGTTATGGTCTGGGGTTGTTTTGGAAACAACCAAGTTGGAGATTTAGTTCAATTGAAGGGCATAATGAAGAAAGAACAGTATCATCAAATATTATGCAAACATGCAGTGCCATGTGGCAAGCGACTCATTGGCAACGGGTTCGTAATGCAGCAAGATAATGACCCAAAACACACATCTAAGCTATGCCAGAAGTATTTAACTACGAAAGAAGCTGCGAATGAGTTAAAAAGTATGGAGTAGCCTCCACAATCCCCAGATTGCAATCCTATTGAGTTGCTCTGGGATGAGCTTGATCGAGCGGTTCGAAAGATGTGCCCCACCAGTGAAAAACATCTAATGAAGTGCCTACAGGATGCCTGGAACGCGATTACGTCGGAAAAACTCCAAAAACTCATCGACAGGATGCCTAAAGTGTGCCGAGCTGTCCTCAAAGCTCGTGGAGGCCACTTCGATGAATCGAAAATTTAAGTTTTTGTGTTAAAAAGCAATATTTTATTTTTGTTTTTGTTCTCAAATGATGAGAAAAAGAGAAATATAGTTAAAATAAAATTTTTCAGCTGTAAATTTCCCTTGAAATTATTTCAAAACACCGTAAACGGAAACATAGCAGTTTGTCCGGAAACTTTTGTGGGGTAGTGTACCTAAATGTTTTTTAAAATTTTTGATTTTAGGTCTATTTGCAAAAGCATTTTGGATAGTTTCTAACCGCCAGAAATATTAAACCAGTTACGTTTTGAGTTTTTAACCGGCTCCTTTTACTACAAAACTCGGATGGACATCTGCTTCTAGTAGTTAGAAACTATCAAACTGTCTCTGCAAACGGCACTTAAATTTCTATTCCTCCATATAATTTTAAGACAGGTCAATTTAATCTATATTTGTTATGTAATTACATTGTCTTTTACTCTAAATACCGTTCTAGAGCGTATATTTTTTGTTATCACCATAAATAAAGATGATTAGTTTTTATATTTTGAGTATAATTTCACACTCTCACTATTATGACATTCAGTTGTCCAATAGACAACACCAAAACAAAATTCCCTACACCCCACGAAAAAAAATCAAAAATGAAATACACAAGATGTTTTTAGATAATATATATATTTTGACTAACTTTGATCCTCGTGTACTTAACACATACACGATAAAACATTAATATATTGCTAAAAATTGTCTTATTATATACATAACATATACACCAGACTGTATTACATTCTCTTTTATTACACGTAGATGAGGTTCATTCGCAAATAACTGGGGATATGAACAATTTTCATTTTAAACCAAAAATTAGTTTTGTAATCAAATCTAATAAAAGTGGGATTTTGAGAACAGAAAAAATTTTACTAAAAACCTAGTGTAACCAATAAACACAAGTTTTAACGACAAAAATTTTGTGAAAAACACCATTTCTGTTGAAATTTACTACTATATTTTGGAAAATATCCCGAGTTATTTGCTTGTACGGCAGCTTTTTGACGTACATAATAAAATCTGGCACTAGAAATTTTATAATACACACACGTATATGCAATAAAATTGTAATACTAGAGGGAACTTAATTTAGTTAGAGGAAAGACACCTAAATATTCCACGTAATAATTGCGTTTGAGCGTAAATGCAACGGGGGCCGTAGTTTATGTTTCGTCTTAAATCGACACGCGACAATTATTACGTGAAACATTGAATCACAAATCACAATAAACATCATGAACCTTTTAAAGGTTATATAACGGATAAACGGTATAGAATACAATCACAAATACAGGGTACACCTAATTTCGTTTAGATCGACGTTTTTAGTGGGGCTCTCTTTTTAATTAGATGCGATTAGTAATTTCAACAGTGAAAAGTTACAAAAACTGACCTACATTTGATTCGGCTTTTACATAAATTACAAAACAGCTAGTAAAAAGTGGTAACAAACAGAATGCGAAATGAAAAACTTAAAATATGTTATTTATAAGGTAAGCAGTGCCCTATTTTTAGAAGCGAGATACAGCGTAATACACGTGTCGCTGCTTAACCGTCAAATTTCAGAAGTAGTTCTCTGTTGGGGGGGTCTATAATTATTCGTGCCGCCGTATCTCGCGTCCGTGATCTAAAACGTAAAGGAAGCCTCATAAATAAAAAAGAATATATATATGTAACAACACTCACCTCTACAATAATTGTTACTGTACGGGAATAAAATAAATTTCTCTTGTGTACTTATTCTAAATTCTGCTAACTTTTAAAAAATAAATAACATTTATATACAATTTATGAACAGGAGATGCAAAATAAATGATTAAAGTTTCCATTAATCGTGCAACACATTAATATAGACTGTCACGAAACTGGGAGTTACAAAAACTAGACTGAATCGTTTCGGCTTTGTATATTCATTACATTTCTTTCTCTCTCTTACATATATATATATAAATACGATAATGCTTCACAGCTTTACATATACATATATATTCTTTTAAGCATTCAATGGTTCTACTAAGTAATATTTAAATGGGTTTGCTTTCGCTTCCGACTACTGTTAAGGGGTCTCTCCTGTCAACATTTCGCAGTGTGCGCGTTTGTATAATAAAAGAAATTAGGTCGACGATAAAAATACTCATTCTTTTCATACCGTAGGCTGACAGGAAATGAACCCCAGTAACTCCTAAAAATTTAGAAAACATATGAGAAATGAACCAACCGCAAAATTGCAGTAATCAGAAATGTCGACAGGATTTAGTCACCGATGGTGACCTGGGTTCAACGGCCATATCACCAGCAACTATACGTTCAGTTTTGAAAACGGAAATCTCAATATAAATAGGGTAAGTTTAACGTTACTGTTAATCATCTAATGTCGGCGGTTGTGGTGGAAAATGTGCCTACGCACCATCGTTATCTAGCGACAAACTGAAAAAAGTTATTTCCCTCTGCCTAAATGAGCCGTTAAACCGAGCCCACGATCCGTAACGCAACCACGTACTCGGTAGGCACATATAATCATGTAAGGCTAATATACTGGATGCTGTTTTCGGTTCACGTGGCTGTACGTCAACCGAAAACCTTCGACGTATGGAATTGTACGGCAAATCTACGATCGTCACTTTTGCAATTTTATTGTCACGCTCTGATTTCGCTAGGTGAGGTTGTCAAGCGGAGGCGGGCGCAAACTTAATAGTCCCGTGTTAGCGTCCATTGAACTATTTAGCACCGTTACCAACCTAAAAGCTTTATGAACGCGAACGTTTTGTATGCGTAATCTTAAAATTAATGAAGAGATGAGGACGAGAACATTCGGTGGGCGTTCACCGAAATAACGGGTGACCTTGGAACGATCGCCATAATAGAAAAGCGGCATTTAACAATTGACGGTGTTGTGCACCCTTTAAACGACACAAATGTATGATATTTATCTCGTTATATTGCTCACAGTAAACCGACTGTAAATTTCAGAAAATTGAAAATATGTAACATTATTGCTCGTTTGTTTCTTATGAAATGAGTGGTCGGGCTATATGTATGAACGAATTCAAGCACAAATAGTTCTTACCGTGACGCTACATCCCAAAACGTGAAAACGCAAGACAGGCCAAATTCGGAACAAGAACCGTGAAAATGTTACTAACCGTTGTTATGAGGCGCCGGTCACGAGTGGTAACCATCACGAAAATATATATTTGCCCCCGTCTAACAACCCCGAAAACGTACAACCTATCGTGCGAGTAAATCGGGCGCGGGGCGCGGCGCTGCCGCGTCCCCGTAAGGTAGTAGATCTGAAAGAACAACGATAATAGGAAAGGCCACCGACTCACTAGAGCGCCCTGCTCGTTATACGTTGAAGCGGGTCTCCGAGCCGTCGGCCAGCATCAACGTCACTGTCCTGTTGTTGATCCATATGAGCCGGGCGAGCCGCATTGGGTTCAGGCGGGACACGTCCGCTATGGGCGCCGTGCTGTATGACTTGATGTTCTTCGTCTGCGACTGGCCCAGCCCGAACATGCCTGCGACATACATGATCATTACATGAAAATTGTAAAACGTGCGGTTTTCGGAGATTTCGCTGGCGGGCGCTTTTCTCGCGGTCCCGTAAAAAAGGAAAAACACGTCCCGTATGTGTGTACGTTTTACCTTTTTTTGAAGGCACTAAGCATGTAATAGACAAAAGTTCTAAAACAGTAGTAAACTACTGAAACTGATGGCAAATAGTTAAGTTAGCCTTGAAAAGTGGACAGAGAAAACTTTTAGAAGTTTTAATTTTTTGAATTATTGTATTATTTTATATTATCCTTATAATAACTCAGTATCGGTTACAAAAAAATCATGAACTCATGTTGTCGCTTTGTTTGTGGTTTAAAAAAAGTTTGATAGAGTATCCGCAAAAATAACGGAATTGGGTTGGCTTAAATAGAGCAACTTATTTAAATATCACATGGCCGTGTTTGTCCATCGTCTCCTTGATATTTCCTCTCCTCCTTATCTAAAAGAAAAGCTTATTTTTCGCCGAAACATGCATGATATACAGGGTGTGGCATTTAAGTAGACTGATGCGAATAACTTCGAAATGAATCGTTTGACAAAAAAATGTTCCAAACAAAAGTGCTACCGTTTTGAAGGCGGGATAACTAACACTTAGAATGTTTTTATATTTGGTAGACGATTTCAAGATCATTTGAAGGTCAACTTTGATTTTTTGAATAGGAACCCCTATTTTTTTGTATAGATTTGTGTCCTACGCTTAAAAATAAGAAATGTTTGTTTGAAGATTTGGGTTTAACTTCAAACAAAAATTTGGTCCTCTTTTTTTAACTATTAAACGTCTTAAAATAAAGATTTAAAGTAAAAATTAAGTTTGCGGAAGCTATGTCAGAAATGTATTTTTTTTTTTTAAGCAAAACTCCTTTGTAATGATAAAAATGGCGACCGAAAGAATTGTTGAAAAATAAAAGTAAATGGGAATGTAGTCAAGTAAGACCTTATTTTGCAAGTCTCTATGCTGAATAAGTAAAACTAAAATGGTAAAAATTCGACCAAGAGATAATACCTTTAGGGGTGTAGATTAATGAATGAATATTATAGACTGACTGAAATAATGTTGATGATTGCAAAAATAGCCCAATTAGGATAGTAGGTAACATGGATTAAATAAGAATATTAGAGGGCAATAAAAGTATGGAGACATCCAAAAAAAACGTCATCAACTCTGGCTATGAACGAGAGAGATAGAAATAGCAGTCATGTCTAAGCTTTTCGGTTATGTCAAACTTTTGACAAGTGACTGTCACAATTTGTAAAATAAACAATAACTGTCATATGATGTGACAGTTTTGACAAGTAAATAAGGTTATAAATTCGAATAAGAATAGAAATACGTCTTTTTTTTCTTGGCCAACTTTGATGACGTTTTTTTTGGATGTCTATATTATAACTGTAATATTCCCATTAGGATTGTAGGTAAGATTAGGAATGTAGTAGAGATAATATTAAAATCATATTAGTATTTCTTCTTAAATAGTCTCTTGAGGGACGTTAGGATTAATTATTATATACTTTTGATCACAATCTTTGCAATTTATTTCGTATATTCCTGACTTTTCGTTATTCTCGATTTTGTCTTTGGGGTTACCCAAAAGCATCATATTAATATCAATTTGGTTTATAATTCTAAAAATAAACTACAGACGCTTTTGGGTAACCCCAAAGACAAAATCGACAATAACGAAGTCAGGAATATACGAAATAAGTTGTAAAGATTGTGATCAAAAGTATATTGGGCAAACAAAAAGATCTATATTGATTAGATTTAAAGAACACATGGCTCATTTGAAATATGGCAGAACAGAAAAATCTTGTGTTGCCCAACACGCTTTTGACAACAGCCATAGGATAGACATAAATAATTTAAAATTAATTAGAAATGTAACAAACAGTAGACAGTTGGATGTTTTTGAAAGTTTAGAAATCATTAAGTGTAACAATAGTATGAATAAGGACAACGGTCCGGTACCCACCAGTCCACTGTTTGCTCTGATAAACAAAGACAGTTATGGTTCAGTGAACCGTGGCAACAAATTTGGTATAAATAGTGCAAGTGTGTAGGCTAGAATTTAGTTTTAATCTTCTCCTGAAGATGCCAACTCGGTTGGCGAAACGCGCGTCGAGAAAAAGTGTAGTAGTTCGGTGTTTCGTGGAAAACGTCCAGTTTTTTTTTTATTTCCCTTTTCATTCGTTTTCTAACTAAATTAAATTTACTTATATAAAATATCGCGCTTCTTGTATTTCTAAATTGAATATTCGCGCCAAAGATTGACATGAGGAAGGAGGCCCTGCCATTTTTCCCTCTCTCCTTCGGACCCATTTCCTTCCTCCCGAGTTTCTCGTTTGTGGCGAAGCAGTCGCGAATCAACCGCATGGATACGACGCCTAAAAAAAGTTACAATTTGCATCTCGTTGAGAACACACGCGAGTTCGTAATTCGCATCTCGTGGCGCCGCTACACATGAGTGAAATCTTTCGAAAATCAACAAGTGGTCTTCCCACATCTACTATAAACAATTCGCCTTTTCGTCGCGACGTATCGCACTAGTAAACACTTTAGTGAATCAACAACTGGTGTGCCGTATTCTTTTCGTATTCTAGTAGATACTAGAATACGAAAAAGAATACGGCATCCAGCGGTCGCCACAGGATTTGCAAATCATACAGTCCGTAAGTGTAAATGCGTTAAATGTTTCGCCAACAAACAGGCACACATGTCATGCTCTTCGTTAATTAGTGTTTAAGTCAGTTTAAGTGTAATTAGGAAAATAAAGTAGTGTACCAATATCACGTGTTTTCATCATCATCTAACAACATACAGTCCACTCAATATCAACGATCTAAAACCCGTACAAAATTAGTGTTAGTAATATAGTGTTTAAGCCGTATTTGTATTTGTTTAACCCTCTTAACGTACACGGGTGCGAATTCGCACCGCCAAAAATTTCAAGTTGCTGGCATTTCACGCAGTTACTTTCCCAAGGTCAATTCCCACCACGACAAATATGTGCCACCCCTCTAGTGTCTATTGTCGTTGAGTACGCTCTCATTTGAAAGGTAGCAGCCGAAGCAGCAAGTTATAAAGTTCGAGTTGGTGCGAATTCGCACCCGTGTACGGTTAGTGA
Organism: Aromia moschata; assembly: GCA_029963805.1. NCBI lineage: Eukaryota > Metazoa > Arthropoda > Insecta > Coleoptera > Cerambycidae > Aromia > Aromia moschata. Next base: position 69,823 of record JAPWTK010001162.1, read on the forward strand.
GTGTAGATTAAAGATTAAAAAAAAATGTTTTCGAATTTTCTATTGGAAATCGAGTTTTTATCAACGTAAGTACATCGGTTATCAGAGAGGATACAAGGGCAAAATGTAACTTTTGCGATAGCGATGCATCAGGCCGAACACACATGAAATGCCCAAATTGTGTGCGCAGAATGTGTGATGAGCATCGTGCAGCTGTTTGCGAAGAGTGCGAACATTTTTTCAAACAATTAAAACGTTTTTTTTTGTATTTTTCTACATGTTTTTTTATAGTAAATAAATTATTTCAGTGTATTTTGTTATTTGTTACTTTCATTATCATATCTCCACTTCAAAAGCCGATATGCACATAAATTCCCCTTTCAAAAAATATAGTAACTTCGGAAGCGCGGAAAAAAATACTTAAAATAATTAAATCAAATTTGTATATTTTTTTCTCAAAAAAGGGTATATTTAACTAACAAATCGCATTGGTTTTGTTCAATTTCATCAAAAATTTAAAAGAACACAATTTTTTTTTTTTTTTTTTTTTATTTAACACAATTTTTGCAATATAATTTTTTTATAACAAAATGTTTTTTTATAAAATTAAATTGTTGCACTGTATTGTACAGTTGTAAATTTTACCCCAAAATCATATATTTGTCGATGTATTTAGAAAGCTTTATCTCCAAATCGTTTGTTAAAAACGCGAAATCCCAATTCGCACCCGTGTACGGTATATGGTTGCTGGATACCAGTGTACGTTAAGGGGGTTAAACAAATACACTCAACATCCACATATCCGAACTTTTCCGTTCCGCAAACTTCCACATTTCCGAACTCTCGTCACCTCGGGATAACCGAACTGCTGGCGCATGCGCAAAGGGTTCTTCTGGCTCATTCTAGTACTTTTCTATGTTTTCGAGGTTTTTATGCAAATGTTATGCATACATACTAGGACTAGAACAAAATTCTCGGATACCGACCGTCTTCCAGGCGGACGCGTATCGGTATCCCGTATTCCAGGTGGCCGCGGCCCAGCCAGCGCGGCGGGGGCCGGGGCGACTGCGACGCGAAACAGGTTCCGTATTTATTTAGTCCTTTGAATTTGTGCATTACTGATTGTTATACTTACATAATTGATATTCAGGCCTATGATGTATCATTTGACGTTATTTATAACAGTGATGTTATAATTCTTGTCCAATCAGGATTACTCTTTTTAAATAATCCCAGTTTCCGATTGGTTGAAGCTGTTAACAGCGGTATTATAACTAACGACAAATGATACATCATAGGCCTGATTACTAACGATGGTTAAAACGCCAGCCCCATTTGCTTATCAATTAAAAAAAAATGTGCGGGGTTTTCCAGATTTAAGTGTTAAAGCTACCTACTACTGTGTACTGTGAAATATGCAAGTGTTACTTACATGTTTACAGAAAAGGATAATGTGAAAAGCACGTAAAGTCGCGAAAACGCCGAGAAAATAAAAGAAATGGAATCCCAAGAAGTGAATTCTTATATGAGGACGACGAGGTGTAAGAGTGTGACAACAGATGCGGGAAAAGTAAGAGAAAACAATATTACTTAGTAAGTCACTATTTATTTTACTATAAGTTCGACCCTGGCATGTACCATTTGGTTCTAGCCCTAATACATACATGTGTACATGTTAATAAAAGAACGTTTTTTTAAACAAAAAAAATGTCAGGTGCAAAGGAGAGAGTGATAATAATAATAATACTCACACTATAATTACTCCAAAAGAGTAACCCCTTACGTCCTCTCAGGGACCTGTGCGGGAAGGAGTGGCTATTATTATTATTTGCCATGGCGCACTGGGAACGACTTAAGATTATTTCGGTAACGCATTTGCTTTACAGTTCTGAGGAAACCCAGAAAACTCAGAACATTACCAAATCTAGGGCATGTGCAGTTGGATTGGCATCTATGCATCCACACCTATACACTAGTGTATTAGTGGTTGCATATCAAGCCCTGACGGAGAAAGCGAGACAATTAAAAATCGCTACCCCGGCCGGGACTTGAACAACGCGCACAGAGGTATCGCGACTGGAAAGACGGCGCTTTAACCCACTCGGCTACCCGTGATGCAGGTAATTATTTTGTAATTCAAAGTAAAGGTTTGTTTTATTGAACATTTTGTTGACGTAACCTATAATAATTTAAAACTGAAATGAAAAATGATGAGAAAATATGTATTTTTAAGAAAACCGTGATACAAAACAAACATTATTGTACTGTTTATTTGCAGGTAAAAGAGCCTGCTAAGAGGCTAACCTTGGAGCAAAAGCTGGATCTGATAAATCACGCAAAAAATGGTGTTAAAAATATTGATCTATGTAAGATGTACAATATTTGTAAATCGTCAGTGGCAGAAATTCTTGGGAAAAAGAAATTTACTTGCCGGAAGTTGAAAAAAGACGAAAATTGAGTGGACGGATTGACACAAAAAAGTGCACCGGTACTTATGATACGCCATTTGAAATAAGTGTTTTCCACTGGTTTGTACAAAGAACTCTTGTAGAACTTGTCTCAGGTGTGCTGCTGAGGGAGGACAATTTTCTCTTTGCTGAATTCTGTGACAATCGAAATGTTTGATAACAATCGCATTATTGTGTTTACATTTTTTTTTCTCATTTCAAATTTCGCGGTTTTTTGTCGTCAACCAATCAGCAACAAGTTCGGTTGTGTGGAAGTACAAGCTCGGAAATATCGTGAGAAAAAGTTCGGAATATCGTGAGTTCGGAAATTTGGAGTTCGGATATGTGGATGTCGAGTGTAGTGTTAGTTGAAAGTGCAAGTTTGAGTGAAACGCACCTAACGAACCCATAGTGAACAAAACGTTACACTACGATACTTACCCGTACTCGTCTGCCAGAAACTCAATTTATTTTCGCCGCAGGCATAGCTGACCAGAAATTTGCCATCAGGACTGAAGGCCAGAGCAGTCACGGCGGCCAAATGGGCCGTAATCGTGGTGCACTTTCCTTGCCGAAGCTCGTAGATTGTTAGAGTTCCCACGTGGGAACCGACTACAAAAACAAAAAAAAACCACATAACAAATTTCGCTACAATCTTAATTGCCACTTTTGTACCGACATCAACGGTCCAGAAAATCATAACAGAGAGCTCTCCACGATTTTCCAAATTGGAAAATTTTCCGACCAACACCTACATTTTTGAGTAGTAATAGTGGCACTACACTCACCCGATATCCTCCTCGTGGCCGGACAGTGCGACACCTGATTGAACCTGCACACGGCCGGGAAGACCTCCTGCAAGCCCTTGTTTTTCAATTGACTAGGATCCAGACAGTGCAGGATGATGTCCATCAGCTGTAAACGTCGCCACTGTAATAAAAACACACAAGAGCTACCTCCGACCGATCCCTTACCTCGACGAGAAGTTCGGCCATCTCGTTCTGCATCTTCTCGATCAGCAGCTCGACGCGCGAGGTATCTCCGGCTTGGCCTTGTGCAGCACGTTGTTGCTCATGTTGATGTTCAACGTCTGCGCGTTCTGCTGCATGGCGTTGTATCTCGCCACTTCCTTGGCCATCGTCGTTATAAACGCGGCCGGTCTGAAACGCAAAGCAGATACACATAATGCCACACTTAAATTAGTGTAGACATCTCTTACCTGGCGGTCGCTATTAAGGTCAGCGCGTGTCTCGCCGTTCGGCAAGAGTCCGCCTGAGGCGTGAGGGGTAAACCGTACGTCATGCTGGGGACCAGCTTGTCGGCCTCCGAACACAGCTCCAGGAGACCTAAGAGACAAAATTCGTAAAATAGACGTACACGAAAACCTACGTGTAGGTATACCGCACTGAAGAGCCCCAACAGGGGCGAAACCGCGGTCTGTAAGCATATTTTTACACAGACTTATTTTCTCCCGTGACATACCTAGGAGTACTTTGCTGATGTCCAAGAAAGGCGCCCAGACGGTGAAGCCTCTGCCGATCAGGTCGATGGCCGCCCTCCTCAGTGGAATGTGTGCAGGTAACTTTGGAGATGGGGGCGCCAACAGCAGGTGGGACAGAGCCATCGAAGTCAGTCTTGCTAAATTATTGTTGCCAGGCCCTAGAAATCGACGAAACCTAGAGATTGCTTACTATTCAAAGAACAATCGCTAGAAGGGTAAAAGTAAGGTTACTCGATGAATAAGAGCATCGCAGTTAAAATAATCGCCAAGTATCTTAAAAAGTCAAGAATTATCCAATATACTTAGTCAAATAAATGGCATATAATCGTGGTATGACCACGAACCAAAAATTGGTACAACATAACCTAAAACAAAATTGTGGGGACAAAAAAGATGAAACCTTGGTTAAAGTCTTACCAAAACCCTCCACGACGGAGCTCTTCCTCCTGTCCTCGCTGGAACGCCTCTTGTTGTTGTCAGAGTTGGTGATGTCCTGCCCAAATTCGGCGCCTATCACCCCCAGCAAAATGACGGCGGTGGATTGCTTCCGCTTCAACTCCGACAAACTAGACGGCTTCCTGATCTGCTCCTCCTCCTCCTCCTCGAACTCGTCCTCCTGCGGATTTACGTTTCGCGTCACTTTATGATCTCAAGGTGGTAAAATTAAACTCACAATGGGATCCAGCGTGTGCGGAGTCTGCCCCGGGTTTCCGTTATTCACGGCGGCCGGGGCGTTCGCCTGCTGGTTTATGGACTCCGACTGCGTGTAGAGTGGCAGGTACTGGGACCAGGCCTCCACCAGCTGCTTCCTGCCCTTCGGACCCATCCTGCAAAGGAGACCCGTCAATATTTTGAACGTATTTCGAAATTACGTACCTGGAGAGCTCGGCCAGCAGCAGCGTCTGGGCGGCCTCCCTCACCTCGACGCAGTGGTGCTGCCACCTCTTGGCCATCATCTCCACCTGAGGCCTCTTGAAATTCTTTGAGCCGCGCTCGATGACCTAAACGAAAACACACGTCGAGACTCCGAGAGGTTACCCCGCCACGCCCTACTCACCTTGTCCGGCAAGAGGACGCAGTGCAGGGTGGCCAACAGGGACCAACCCTGCTTTATCTGCGCCTGCTGCTGGGTGTACATCTCCTCGTGCTCCTCGTCCGTCTTGCTCCAGTTCACCCTCGTCGACTGCCTGTCAAAGGAACAAAAGAAAAATACATCAGTTAACCATATGTAAACATACTATGTAAAAGTTAGGTTATGATACCTGTGCATTTTCCTGTTCCTTTCCTGTTCGGGGACGAAGGTCGCGTTGCTCATGGACATGAGGGTGTGGCTGAGGGCGATGATGGCCAGCAGGTGGTTAGTGGTGAGGGTGGTGCTCAGCTCCCAGTGCGTCTGCGACGTGAATATCCTGGTAATCTGCTCCTGTCGCACCAGCTCCGGCGGCAGACTGTTCGTCAGCGACAGGTCGGCCGGCATCGGCTCGTCGTCCACTGGTATCGTGTTGTGCCACGTGGGGAGGAACAGCGACATGTGGTTGGCCTTGGACAGGACCCCGAAGGAGATCGGAACCTGCAAGAGTATCACATTTGAGATGATCGTTTAACATAATCTCAAACTCTCTGAGCTCGGTTACATTTTGAACTAATTAGATCTCGGTTGATATTGAACCTAAAAGAAAAATAATTGGGATTAGAATGATCGCGTTGCACTTACCATCGGCCTGAGTAGACCCAGTTTGACTTGACAGACCCTGTCGAGATCGTTTGTCTAACCCCCAAGAGTGCAACAGAGACAGCAGCAGCTGCGCTATCTCCATTCCGTGACTAGTATCGAGGGGATGCAGCGAGTTTGGTTTGAAAGGCCTGGCACTGAAATCTGTGCCGTCTGCAACAAGGAATTGAATCATGCACTGTGTTAGGTACAGGTTCCCTAGGATAAATTAGCGTTAGTGTTAAGCGGTGGATTTGTTAGACCAGGAAAGGCAGTTTTATTAACAGTGAATCTGTTTTGAAATATTTTTCTGCAAATGTTTTGCAAAAAATTTTTAAAGCAGACTACTCTTCCATAAACAATGACCTGCAAAATATGAACTGGATAGCTCATGATACCGATGAAAGGTGGAGGAAATTCATAACAAACATAAGTAATACTATAGAAAGACGCATACCAATTACTACAGTGGGATCAAATGACCACCCTTGGATAAACACCAGTATTAAACACGAAATCAACAAAAAAAGGAATCTGTGGCACCTTTATCAAAGAACAAAATTACACGAGGACTATCAAAAATACCGACAATGTTCTAACAACGTAACAATGAAAATAAGAAACGCAAAAACACAGTACGAGAATGGGTTGATAGATAGTGGAAGCAGCAAGCGTTTCTTCAAATATGTCAAAAAATCTCTGGATTCAAGGGTATCAAAATTGGTCCTTCGAGATTCTAATAATACCCCTATTCAGGATCCTTTAATAGTAGCAAACATGTTTGCGGATTATTTCTCAGCCTCATTTACTTCTGAGCCATTAGATAACCTTCCCGAACTCCCAGATAACACCAGAAATACTAATTCAATAGAGCATATTGCCATCACTGAGGACCTAGTAAGTGTAGCGATTGATAAAATAAAAACCGACTCCTGCGCAGGCCCCGACAATATTCCCCCAATTTTTTTGAAACATTGTAAAAGAACCATATTGGAACCGATTACACATATAATGCAGACATCATTAGTAGAAGGTAAAATTCCTACAGAGTGGAAGTCGGCGATTGTGATACCTATTCACAAAAATGGTGACAAACTCGAAACAAAAAAATTATAGACAAATCTCCTTAACATCGTTACCTTGCAAATGCATGGAAAAAATTATAGCACATGAAATTACAAAGTTTATGATGGAAAGTGGAGTCCTACATGAGAATCAGCACGGATTTATGCCAGGACGTTCCACCACTACTAACTTGCTCCAATGTTTGCATCAGTGGACCAGATCAGTTGATGAGGGACTACCAGTAGACATCATTTATCTTGATTTTAAAAAGGCTTTTGATCTCGTACCACACGCGAGACTTTTAAGAAAACTGGAACATTATGGGGTTAGGGGAAATTTATTATCATGGATCAGTGATTTTTTGAGCAACAGGAAATGCCAAGTGCGTGTGGAAGACGAGGTATCTGAGGCATATGCAGTCACAAGTGGGGTACCGCAGGGATCTGTATTGGGTCCCCTCTTGTTCAATATATTCATTAGCGACCTGGGACCATCACTAAGCACGACATCTTCCTTCTTTGCAGACGATACAAAATTTTATGCAAACCCAATAACCGAATCAGACAAACTTGTCGCGGATATCCGGATGGTTGAATCCTGGTGTAACAAATGGCTACTACCTCTAAATGAACAAAAATGTACTGTACTTCATGTGGGATCCAATAATCCAAATATTCAGTACTTTCTGAACGGAACTGAAATACAACCAGTTACCGAGCAAAAAGACCTTGGGATTTTAATATCTTCAAACCTAAAATGGGCACCACACATTAGTAAAACCATAAAAAAAAGTAAATTCAGTCTTGTATTTAGTGTCAATAACATTTAAAAACTTATCTACCGATCTACTGTCAAAAATCTACAAGGCCTATATAAGGCCAATTTTGGAGTATGCCGCCCCTGTATGGAACCCATATTTTGCTGGTGATATACATGCTTTGGAACAAATTCAACGGAAAGTAACGAGACTCTCTTCAGCTATTCGTGATCTGCCTTACGAGGAAAGACTCTCAGTGCTTGGTCTTACTACTCTAAGGGAAAAGGCATAACATGGTGATCTTATTGAAACTTATAAAATTTTGCACAGTCATTATAGTGTACATTTGGATTTCTTTAGCCTTAGTGTTGATATTCGTTTAAGAGGGCATAGTTATAAATTAGTGCGCGAAAGATTTCACAAACTATGTCGTCAATACTTTCTTTCAAATCGAGTGCACTATTATTGGAACTCTCTTCCAGAAAACATAGTTTCAGCACCAAATGTTAACTCATTTAAAAATCATTATGATATGTATTTAGCTACTTAACTACCTACTTTATATATTGTAGCATTTATTTTGGTCTGTTTGTGATATTGAGTATTATTGTCTATGAATGTTAAGTATTACACACAGGGTTACTGCTAAGTTTAAACGGCTTTGCCGCCTACACTTATGGCTAATAATAATAATAAAATGTGCGTCGAACCGACAGTGTAATGTCTAAATTAAAAACAGTATTTAAACTTATTTCCACAATTTTGTTAAAGAAGTTCAAATATCACAGATTTGCCTAATACTCCAAATTAAAATTAAGAAACAATGCAAAACTAAAGTAATGGTACCGGAAATAAAACTAACCTCGAAACTGTCACGTAACAGCCGAGGCCGACTGTCATTTCTTCTCTCATCTCACAACTCACAACTTTGGCAAGCAGTGCCAACCATACATCTCCGCATACAAGGGCGAAACTCGCGCAAGGGGAAATTGGGAAAATTATTTAGGTTAGGGCAGTTGCACACTTCACTAGTGCTTCTGAGTGTGCGGGTAAAAAAAACACAAATAAAAACACACGAGGTAAAACTGAAACCGGGTGTTATGGTGAGCGTGTGCATCGTGAAGTTTTGTGGACGTGGTGTGAAAATCCTCGATCCTTACCTTTCAATGTGTCACCGCCCCTGCTTGAGGACACTCTCGGCCTTCGCCAAGGCGGTCTCAGCTCCCTCCTTCATTTTCGCGAGAATGCCTTTTCGAACAGTGTAGAAAATCACAGTTAGTACGGGTTAATGATCGTACGGGCGTTCGCTAACCGTTAAACATTAAGGAAACTCCTTCTAGGGTAAACTATTTCACTTTCAGGCGCGATGAAAAACAATTCTATAAAATACTGTCACACCACATCAAAATACAAAATTTAACACGTTTTCGCACAAAATATGAAGTAGTTTGAGATACTAAATCAAAGCTATTGAATGTAGTTAGGTAAAAAATTAACGCAATGTAAAGCATAAAAATATGAAAATTTTGGGGTTAGAAAAATGACTATTTGAGGTTAAGTGAATGTTTTTTTGAGGTTATATCAAACATTCTTGAAGAGAAATCTGTGGGTGGCAGTCAAAAGGTAATAAGTCAATTTTGGGCAAAAATGGGATAAGTGCATCAGTGTATATTAAAAATGTTCAATAACAGTCGGACAAAAGGATATAAATCTAGAGTTATGCTTTCCCCCGATAGATGGAAGTAAAAGTTCACTTAGCTGAGCTTAATTGATATTAGTAAAATTTTGGAACAACAAAAGGGAATAACTGTTCTTATGTCCACAGTTTCTGCAATCAGGGTCAGTCAGAAAGAAAATTTTGAACAGCCGGCAAGGCTTCGCTATTTGCTAACACCGGCCTAACACCGGCCAACGATTTCCAGTGACCCATTAGAGTATTGTGCTTTCCATCGAATACATTTGTTAAATACTTATTCGGTCCACTGTGCCATAAATTTTTTACGACGTCGTTAAAATGATTTACGACATTAGGAATTCTTACTTGTTTAAGACGCCAGTGACGTGTATTTCAGCTAGGTTTATTACAACAGGCAATTTTTTGAGATTGTCTGGCTAAATGAGCATTATTTACAGAAAATTATATTACAAATATTAAGAGTTTTGTATGCAGGCCAATTTTAGTCTCCTATATTGATTTGAATGAAAAACATATTTCATTTATAAAAGATATATGCACGCCCATGGAATCATAAAGTTGCACCGCTTTTTTTGTTTGTATATCGCTAGGCGTATTTATCATTTTCAATTTAGAATAGATGGACTTTACATTGAACGTTGTATTTTACTTTACAATAATTCTAATAATTTAGTATGAAAAAACAGCATAAGTTTACTTGAGTCGTTTTGACGGACTGTATTCAAATATTTCAAAAAATCATAAGGGGATAAGTTATAATTGATTAATTAATAAATAGATTTGTCAGTTAAATTTTGTTACCAATGGAATAGGCAAATTTTTTACTGTATCCCAGCATTAAAAAAATGTTATATAAATACTTTTTGAAAATTTGTGATGATTCCCTTGACTTTGAAAAATTTCTGTGTGAATTGAGGTTAACTGACTTATTACCTTGTGACAGCCAGCCACAGAAATA